>CAUYRT010068487.1:0-17546 GCA_963574885.1 Lepilemur ruficaudatus
AGCTACTCGGGAGGCTGAGGCAGAAGGATTGCTTGAGCCCAGGAGTGTGAGGTTGCTGTGAGCTAGGCTGATGCCACAGCACTCAGTCTAGCCCGGGGAACAGAGTGAGACTCTGTCTCAAAAAAAAAAAAAAAAAAAAAAAAGATTGTCCTGGGGAAAAAAAAAACCCTTAAAACAACAAAAAATTTGTTTTTCTTTTGCCATTTCTTTTACCTTTATATTTCCAAATTTTTTGCACTTATTTTCTAGTTATGCCTGAAAGAAATAATTTCTGATTCACACATACTGGATAAGAGGCTGCTTAACTTAGTGTTTATGAGTCAGACAGAGTTGGGTGGTACTAACACTTGGTACCTGTATATCTGTTTTACAGCCTCAGTTTTCTATTCTACCACTTAGTTATTTACTAATTCTTCACATCTTCTCTTGGATGTCTAACGTACGCGTCCAACCAAGACAGAGCTCTTGATTCTAGGCTCTACTTCTCCCTCAACCTGGGCCCAGCTGCTCCATCACCAATTCAATCAATACCACCAATTTCTACCCTGATGCTCAAACCAAAACATCAGGATCGTTCTTACTTGCTGCATTTCCCTGAGCTCCCTCTAGTTCCACGCATATTCAATCCATCATCAAGGCCTTTTAATTTGACCTTCAGATGACATCTCTGATGTATCTACTTGTCTCTATCCCCACCTTTGCCCTCCTACCCCCAAGCAATCATCACCTTGGCCTAGGATCCTAAGTAATCACTTCATCTGTTTCCTGATTTTTTCTTGCTCCTCTTTAATCCACACTCTACAAGGACAAAAATACATTTCCTAAAATTGTAATCTGACCTAAGCCACTCCCTTAATTAAAATTCTAGAAAGGCTTCTAACACTCAGAGTAAAATCTAAACTTCCTACTGTATTCTAGTAATACATTAAGTTGGCCCATTTTCCAACTTTCTTTACACCATTCAGCCCTGCTCCAGCCATGTTAGCATTGTTTCTGTTCTTTGAACAAGCCAGGCCCCTTCCTACTTATACATTTCTCATCTTTCAAATCTCAGCTCTAGTGTTATCTTCTCAGGAGACCCTCCTGATCTTCCTATCTAGGGTGGTCTCCTCAGATAGACTCCATCTCTTCAGTCTGTTTAGGTACTTCCCAGCAATGATCTCAACATGTAATTATCTTGTTTGTTTATTTATCTGTTTTTGTTTCACAATCCATTTGTTTGTTTTCTGTCTTCTACACTGTAATGTAAACTCCATCACGGCTGTGACCTGGTCTATCTTAGTCATCACTAACTAGATCCTGAGAGCTTGACACGTGTGGTTTCCAAGAAATGAATGAATAGATAAGTGAATAAATCAAAGATTATCTCAATTTATAACATTGACATAAGAAACAATTGAGGATCTCCTATATGTGGGGCACTACACTGGTTGCTAGTATAATTAAGATTAACAGGCCAGGTGCGGTGGCTCACACCTGTAATCCTAGCACTCTGGGGAGACCGAGGCGGGCGGATTGTTTCAGCTCAAGAGTTTGAAACCAGCCTGAGCAAGAGCAAGAGCGAGACTCCGTCTCTACTAAAAAAATAGAAAGAAATTAGCTGGACAACTAAAAATATATATATATGTAAAAAAAAAATTAGCCAGGCATGGTGGCACATGCCTATAGTCCTAGCTACTCAGGAGGCTGAGGCAGGAGGACCCCTTGAGCCCAGGAGTTTGAGGTTGCTGTGAGCTAGGCTGATGCCATGGCACTCTAACCCAGGCAACAGAGTGAGACTTTGTCTCAAAAAAAAAAAAAATTAACAAGGTGTCTTGATTTTGAAAGGGAAAGCAGAGATAAAAACAGGTAAACTAATAACTATATATGATATAAATATGCATATTTGTAAATATACATATTTATGTATTTATAGCATAATGTGTAGTATAATTCTGAGAGGGAGGGAGACATAGATAAGGAAATAATTATATCTAGTAAAAGAAGAGAGACATCAGAGAAACTACAAAGAGAAAGTGACTTGAGCTGTGTTTTGAAGGATGAAAGTGCCAAGTAGACCTGGAGGAAGAGGCTTTCCAGGGCAGAGGTGACAGAGTGAACCAGGGCATAGAGTACACCTGTGTTCATAGACAACAAGTGTTCATGGTGTGTCTGAGGGGCAGCAAGGAGCCCAGGTGGCTGGGGCTTAGGGTGATTTGGGGAGTGTGGCTGGAAATGAGACCAAGAGAGTAGACTAGACCTAGTTACAAAGGACTTTAGAAGTTCAGCAAACAGCTTGGAATTTGTTGTATAGGCAATAGCTTTTAGGCAGAAGAGTAACATCTTCATTTTGCAAAGAACTCTTTAATAGCAATGTGGTGATGGCTATGCCTGAAGATAGAAATCTCAGGAGGAGACCTGAAATACGGTAGATGGCTGGGCAAGGAGACATTAGGTACTTCATTTCAGGGATAAAATCCATACGACTTTGTCCAGTTGGGTATATTTAATGAGGGAAAAAGAAAAATTAAAGAAGAGTATATCTGTAGATTTTAGCTTGGGTAGAAGGTGGTGCTATTAAGCATGGGTGTGTGGTTAAAGTCTAATGTATTCCCTCCTCCTGCTTCATTATAGATGTGGAATTTACATCCCCTCAGATGAAGTGAATCATCCATACAGATACTTCGTGTAAGAGCAAAAGCTGGAACTCAGGATGGCTGAACTTTGTCAAATGCTCTGGGGGATCCAGAGGTTTATTTTTAAAAATTCTAATCCTCAGCTGACTTATACTTTTGTAAAATAAGGAAAAAATGAATTATTAGATGATTTTTTTTCCACTTCAGATGGGTAATGTGCTAATGTTGTAACAAGGTTTGAGGTAGGCACATCTCATACGTGAGTGTGAACACCCAATCATCATACTTAAAAACTACAAACGCATCAGAAGTATATTTTTAAAAAGACAAGACTAGCTTTTTTATTATTATATACAAAATTATCCTGTTGGATTGCTATAAACGATTCTGAAGACTTACTCTTTACTTATGACTAATCAGTAACAATCAATTCACAACCCAGCACTAGTCCCCAGACCGCACTTTGAGGTGCTCTGGTCCACACAACTCTGAAAGACAAGTGGGATGAGAGCTTACAAGAGTGACGAGAATAAACAAAGTTGAGATTAGCTCTGGGCTACCACAGAGAATGGTGCAGCCTGTCTAGTTTACCAATGACTATTTTAATCTCTAGCAAAAGAGTTATTTGCACTGCTCCCTCTAGTGCATAGGGGGTCTTACTGTTGCAACTGCACTGAAAGGGGCCCCTTGGAGACCTTCTTCATAAAGAAATCGTTTCCAATAAACACCACCAGGCCATCCTGAATCTTAATCCCTAGGTTATTGGATCCAATCCATACAGGGATTGGCAGTTTGGCAGGCTTCTCAGTTCAATATTCCTGCCTGCCAAGGGAAAGAAAGTTATGACTCCTTGCTTGTTCCTTCTATTCCTCTGTAAGGAAGAAGAAGAAGAAAAAAAAAAAAAGAACAGATCTCAAACACTGCTTGCTGTATTAGCACTGGAGGGAAAGAGCTAATATGCGCTTACACAATCCAATTTATACTCCCATAATCTACTGAAGGAAACGTCAGAGTGACATTTGCACTTAATCCTTCTGTGCGGCTGTGACTAAGACTGCAAACAGCAGAAGGAAAGCACACAGTTGCCTGGTGCTTGGAGGCAAATGAAAGTTATTTGATAGGTAAGGGGCACCTGCAATAAGAGGAAAACATTTTTTAAAAGGCCTTTTGCCTCTAAAATCCGCAATGGAAACACAATAAATTATCCAATTAATAATAGAGGTAGGATGATGAGAGGTGAGAGAGAAGAGAGTTTGGGGGCAGAAGGTCACACGAGGGCTACAAGACCATGTGGACTTGGCAGAATAGGGTTGTGCTTATTTTACTCAAGTGACCAAGGCTTCTCTGCTGGCATCTTGTCATATCACATATGTGGTATTTCCTTGTTCCTTATTCATATGAGAAACTGGGAAGGACAGTGGCTGGGTGAAAAGCAGATGGGAGACAAGAACACAGCAACTCACTGGTGTCCTTACTCTGCCTTTAGCCACTTCAAGTCTGAACTGCCACTGCCTTTTCTTTGCTGGTGTCTTGAATGCCAGTGGGTGTGTTTTAATGATAAATAATAGCATCCTGGGACAAGGATTAAGATTTGGGTGCTCATTTGGGTTCTAGTATTTAAGTGTTTCTTGTTTAAACCTGAGGTCTCTCACTTTTTTTTTTTTTAGGGTCTCACTTTGTCACCCAGGCTGGAGTCCAGTGGCATAATCATAGCTCACTGCAGCCTCAAACTCCTGGGCTCAAGTGATCCTCCCGCCTCAGCCTCCTGAGTAGCTAAGACTACAGGTGCATGCTATGATATCCAGCTAATTTTACTGTTTTCAGTATAGACCGGGTCTCAGGCTGGTCTCAAATTCCTGAGCTCAAACAATCTTCCTACTTAAGCCTCCCAGAGAGCTAGGATTACAGGTGTGAGCCACTGAACCCCTTCTATTTCTGGAGGAAATTGTGCAGAATTGGTGTTCGTTCTTCTTAAACATTTGGTAGAATTCTTGAGTGAAAGTATCTGAGTATGATGATTTCTTTTGGGGAAGTTTTCAAATTACAAATTCCATTTTCTTTTCTTTTTTTAAGATGGAGTTTTACTCTGTTGCCTGGGCTAAAGTGCAGTGATGTCATCATAGCTCACTGCAACCTCTAACTCCTGGGCTCAAGCTCAAGAGATCCTCCTGCCTCAGCCTCCTGAGTAGCTGGAACTACAGATGTGCACCACCATGTCTACCTAATTTTTAATTATTTTTTTTTTTTTTGAGACAGAGTCTTACTCTGTTGCCTGGGCTAGAGTGCCATGGTGTCAGCCTAGATCACAACAACCTCAAATTACTGGGCTCAGGTGATCCTCCTGCCTCAGCCTCCCCAGTAGCTGGGACTACAGGCATGCACGACCATGCCCAGCTAATTTTTTTTTCTATATATTTTTAGTTGGCCAATTAATTTCTTTCTATTTTTAGTAGAGACGGGGTCTCAGGCTGGTTTCAAACTCCTGACCTTGAGTGATCCTCCGGCCTCGGCCTCCCAGAGTGCTAGGTGTGAGCCACCGCGCCCGGCCTAATTTTTTTTTTTTTGTATAGATGGGGCCTCACTATGTTGCTCAAGCTGGACAAATTCAATTTTCTTAATAATTATGGAACTATTTAAATTATCTATTCAGATTGGGTGAGTAGTTTATGTTATTAGAGGGTCTGGTACAGTTCATTTAGGTTGTCAAATTTATGCACGTAGAGTTGTTTTAGTATTCCTTTGTTATCCTTTTGTTGTCTGTAGGGTCTATAGTGATAACCCATTTCATTCTCGATATTGGTAATTTATATATCTTGTCTTTTTTCTTTGTCAGTCTTGCTAGAGGTTTGTCAATTCTGTTGATCTTTTAAAAGAACCATCTCCTTGTTTCGTTGATTTTCTCCATTATTTTTCTCTTTTTAATTTTATTGATTTATGTTTTAAGACTCTGCATCTTATTTAAATATTCTGTTTTGGTTGGCTTTTTCCAACATCTCTCTTGCGAGGAAAGGATGGGTGCCACCTCAGTACTGCCAAGTTGAGGTAGAAATCCAGTTTACTGGCTGGGCGCGGTGGCTCACGCCTGTAATCCTAGCACTCTGGGAGGCCGAGAAGGGAGGATTGCTCAAGCTCAGGAGGTCAAAACCAGCCTGAGCAAGACCAAGACCCTGTCTCTACTAAAAATAGAAACAAATTAATTGGCCAACTAAAAATACAGAAAAAATTAGCCAGGCATGGTGGCGCATACCCTTAATCCCAGCTACTCAGGAGGCTGAGGCAGAAGGATTGCTTGAGCTCACGAGTTTGAGGGTGCTGTGAGCTGATGTCATGGCACTCTAGCCCGGGCAACAGAGTGAGACTCTGTCTCAAAAAAAAGAAAGAAAAGAAATCCCGTTTACTTACTCAGTTTTTGTTGACACTTGAGATGAAGGCGCTCCTTGTTACAAACAGACAGGAAGTTATAGCTCCCCAAATGGTCTCCACTGACACTGCAGTGGCCTTATTACCACTGGGCAGGGGTGGAAATCCTGACTTTCCACTATGCCTTCCTTGACCCTTCCCAGTGGGGAGGGGGAGGAATGCCTTATTACTGCCAGGTAAGGGTGAAAGTCTAGAATCCCCAGGTGTCTCTACTGACACACTAGGATGGGAATAGAGTCTTGTCACTGGCCAGTAGAAATGAAAATTCTAGCTCCTTATTTGACTGACACTACCGCAGTGGGGGTGTTGCATCACCTCACCTCCCCACAGTCTTATAAGGATGGAATTCTAGGCACTTGGCCTTTGCTGGCTGGTATGGAGGTGGGGCCATAGTTTTTTCTGTGGTGTTTGGCTGGAGTAAAATGTATTATATAGAAGTTCTCTGTCTTGCTAGGCTGCCTCTTTCCTGGTTCTTTGGTAAGAGAGAGCAGTTTTTTGTTGGGGCTGTTTTATTTGTACCCATTGGCATTTCTGGGTTGCCAGCTTCTTCAGTTCCAAGTCTCAGATATGTGAGGCAAAAAAAAAAAAAAAAAGAAACAAAAACAAAAACAAAACACCCAGGAAATTCACTACTATGTTTTCCTTTGGGTCCCACAGTCCCTAGCCAGTACACCTCTCTCTCCATCTTTCTGAGTTTGGTTATGTTCTGTGGTGTTTGGCTGGAGTAAAGCAGTTATTACCTAAAAGTTCTCTGTGTTGCTAGGCATACACACACACACACACACACACACACACACACACACACACACACGTATATATATAAAATATCCAGAGTTTTTACTTAGCAAGAGTAATAAGAAAAAGTAAGTCTATTCTATCTCCCAGAGGTGGAAAATATTATTTTTTAAAGATTCAACATGTTTGCCAGTGAGAATAATTCAATATAAAAAGAAAAATGATAATTCAGAAAGGTGATACAAAAAGTGAGGTCCTTCAGTTGATGAGAGAAAATGGGATTCAGAGGACAAGTAGAGGAGTGATTCTCTGATAGAATCAGGGATATTTCTTCCATAATCACAGGAGGGAAGGTAGATGGGCACATATTGCAGACAGGTCTAGAGAATCATCATTGAGTAAGTGAAGGAATTCCTCCATACTAGACCAGTGGTGTTCAGTAGAAATTTCTGAGATGACGGAAATGTTCTATATGTCAATATGATAGCCACTGGACATGGTTATTTGGTGCTTGCAATGTGGCTTGTGCAACTCAGGAGCTAAAATTTGTTTTGAGACGAGGTCTTGCTCTGTCACCTGGGCTAGAGTGCAGTGGTGTTATTATAGCTCACTGCAACCTCAAACTCCTGGGCTTGAGGGATCCTCCTGCTTCAACCTCCTGAGTAGCTAAGACTACAGGTGTGCACCACCATGCCTGGCTAATTTTTCTATTTTTTTGTAGAAACAGGGTCTTGTTCTTGCTTAGTCTGATCTCAAACTCCTGGCCTCAAGCAATCCACCTTCCTCAGCCTCCCAAAGTGTTAGGATTACAGATGTAAGCCGCTGCCTTACCTAGGAGCTGAATTTTTAATTTAAATTAATTTCAATTTAAATAACCACATGTGGATAGTAGCTACCATATTGGACAGTGTAGCTATGTGAAAAATGAGGTAGATTCATTGGGAGTAAAGCTAAGAGGTAAGGGTGTAGAGAGAAGAAGGAAATTTCAGAAGAGATGAAAAGAGACCTCTTGATTTGTGGTTGTGACTGGTGGGCACAGTTGTGTGATTTTTCTCTGGCAAATTTAGCTGCAAGAAACTCATATTATAAAAACTTTGTGACACTGGAGCTGAAATTTCCTTAGAAAGCTAACACCATATCCCATTAGTTTTTTAGCTGAGTAAACAGATGGCCATGAAAATTAGGTAATTGGTTACTAACCCAAGGGATCATGACTGCTGCCTGGTACAACCAGGTCTTTTGATGTTTTGTTCCCTCAAGATTAATACTTTCTGCTGGGCATGGTGGCTCACGCCTGTAGTCCCCGCTACTTGGGAGGCTGAGGCAGGAGGATCCCAGGAGTTTGAGGTTTAGGTGAGCTATGATGATGACATTGCACTCTAGCTAGGGCAACAGAGCAAGATACTGTCTCAAAAAAAAATTGTACTCTTTCCTCTGTTTGTATGACTATTCTTGGCACCTTCTATCTGACCAATTAGAGAACTACAGGCAAATGCTTTAGGACTCCCTGAAATCAGACCCACACTGGTCTCAGCAAAGAGTTTGACCCCCAATATTACTTATGTATAAAATGTGAACAGATATTTTGCCTTCCTTTGTGTTAAACTGTTTTCCTTTGGCTCCTTTGTCCCTAGGCATAGTCTTGATACCTTCACAGAGGGGATGAATTAAGCAGGAAATTGATTTCTAGGGAATGGCAAGACCAATTCTTCAACTGCTTCTTTATAGTTTCTGAAACATGGAAGATGACCTGTTGTGCTCTCTTGATTTTTATAATTTGGACATCAACTGTTCCATTATATGACCCAGTCTTGTGGGGACCATGTTGCAGTGCAGCCTGTTCAAATACCTGCCTGTACTAACAGGGATCACATGAAGAGACTTCTCTGCCTCCACAAAAAAGGATATAGTTGTGTATCTCTTCCATCTTTGCTTATAATGCCTAAAATTAATGGTATGAGCAATTTTTAATAATCTATGATAAACACATTATTAGTCTTGAAAAAGAAAAAGAAATAAACATTTATTTAGGTCCTACTATGTGATTGACAAGTGCTATCATATAAATCATTTATTTATTGAACAAATAGTATATGCATAATCTGAAGAAATAAATTAAGGATACATAGATGATGAGGACAAAGTCTATGCTTTAAAGGAGCTCATAGTCTACTGAAAAAGATAGATAATGTCCAGGTATAAATAGCAGCATATATAAATGAAACACTGAGAAGTAACTATTTCTATTCTCATTGTACAGCTTCAGAAACAGGCCACTAAAGGTTAAGTGATAAATTCATGGTCACACAATCAAAAGCAGGGTTTCAACTCAGGTTCAAATTATACCAAAACACCTTCCATTAAAAAAAAAAAATTTCTCACGCCTGTAATCCTAGCACTTTGGGAGGCCGAAGAGGGGAGATTGCTCGAGGTCTGGAGTTCGAGACCAGCCTGAGCAAGAGTGAGACGACTCCGTCTCTACTAAAAAAAAAAAATACAATAAAAAGAAATTAGCTGGACAACTAAAATATATATAGAAAAAATTAGCTGGGCATGGTGTTGCATGCCTATAGTCCCAGCTACTTGGGAGGCTGAAGCAGGAAGATCACTTGAGCACAGGAGTTTGAGGTTGCTGAGAGCTAGGCTGACACCATAGCACTCTAGCCTGGGCAATAGAGTGAGACTGTCTCAAAAAAAAAAAAAAAATCTGTCAGAAAAATACATTCAAAATTTTATTTCAAATGTCAAGCTTAGAAAATAAATATACTTAACATATATCACTAAGAAAATTTTATTTGTTTTTTTTTATTTGTTTGTTTTGTTGGTTTTCTTTTTTTTTTCCCCAGACAGAGTCTCACTCTGTTGCCCTGGCTAGAGTGCCATGGCGTCAGCGTAGCTCACAGCAACCTCAAACTCCTGGGCTTAAGCGATCCTCCTGCCTCAGCCTCCCAAGTAGCTGGGACTACAGGCATGCGCCACCATGCCCGGCTAATTTTTTCGATTTATTTTTAGTTGTCCAATTAATTTCTTTTTATTTTTAGTAGAGATGGGGTCTCGCTCTTGCTCAGGCTGGTTTCGAACTCCTGACCTTGAGCGATCTACCCACCTCGGCCTCCCAGAGTGCTAGGATTACAGGCGTGAGCCACCGCGCCCTGCCAGAAAATTTTATTTGTTATGCTCTAAAATACTAGCAGGAAAAATCATGAACTTTGACTCGATAAATTTTAAGACACAGAAGTGTAGTCTTGTAAAAATGAGCACTGGGACTGAGTCAAGCACAAAATCACTAGAAATCACTCCTGGCATCTGGACATTCTACCTGTGTGGACATGGACTTATCACTTAGTGTTTTCTAAACTTCAGATTCCACATATTTAAGGTACAGGTAAATAATATGTACCTACTTCACTGGGTTAGGATAATGTAAGATATGTGTAGGGATGTAGTAGACACACATTAAATGCCAGATGACTTTGGATAAAGCAATTTTATTATTCTGGCTTTTCCCCAGGGTTTGAATTTTATAGTATTCAGTTTGTTTATTTGTTAAAAAAAATAATAAGGGGAGGGGCTAAGTGAGGCAAGGGAGGTAGGAAGAGAAATGGGGTATGTTCACATTGGAGAGAGGAGTGTGGATTGGTAGTCCATGAAATTAAAAGTTTTAGTTTGGGGATTACAAAGTAGACTCTGCAGAGGGTGCTCCATGGTGCTTTGCATCCTAGCACCTGGGAATGACTTCCCAAGGATTTATAGGATCAACAAATTACAACCCCTGTTATCTCTAATGCAATTTCTAACCAGTATATCCAGCAAGATAATGGAAGGCCTTTATGCTTGGAACCACTGGACTACAAATTGACTTTAGTTGTAAAACTAATTGACACAAAGCAATTTTGGTTGAACCAAATTGACCTGGCAAAATGCAAAATTGTCCTAATGGTGGGGCTGTTCGTTTCAGTTTGGGGGCCTGAATGCCATGGGAATCTCTACACTGTTTAGTGACATTTTGGGGTATGGTGCTCCCCGAATTAGTGCCTTCCCGAATGATAAAGCAGCACTAGAAAATATCTAATGGCCAACTCTAGGAAGCCATTCCTCAAGTTACTGCCTCGAGGAATTGATTGCTTTTCAAGGATGCCAAGTCAGAGCAAAGACACACTTTCTGGTCAGCAACAGACTTTTAGATAATTTGAGAACACAGGAATCTCCACAAAAGCCTTAGGGGAGACCACCAATTCCCTATACCTACAGTTATCTGGGCCCAGATAAGCATAGCCTTGAGTAGAAAAGAGGCAAATTCACACTTCTGCATCCTGGTACCAGGATGATTTGTGTACTTAAAAGTTTGCATCCATAGTAATTCCCTGTGTTGGACCTGACCTCTCCATCCCAGTTGACTATGGAAGGAAGCCAAGAAAGAGTGGGGTGTTGATGCATTTATTTGCATTTGCCATTTTTATTTGTCTTAGGAACATTAGACTGCAGGCCTCCTTAAGCATGAACTGTTTGTTAAAGTCTGGTGCTGGCTTTTGTGGACTGGTCTAGCCAAGAGTTGTTTTAGCCCAAATGCGGAGATGGGGGTGGGGCTGGGGTGGGGTAAGACATCTGCAGAGCCCAACAACCGTTACCAAGGCCTACCCTTGCTCTGCCTCTACCTGCCAAACAGTAAACAAAGCCCCTGGGAGAACTCGGGCAAGCTGAACACCTTGGTCAAACACTAAGCAAACCACCACCAGGTGTGCTTGCAGAACAGACTCTCCATCAGCGTCCTGTCATGCAGAAAATGTTTATCCAATTTGTCAAGATAATCTTTCCTCAAATAAGCCTTGGGCCTATTCCTTGGAACAGGCTGAATTTAGTTGGTATAATGTAACTCTATTTTTTTCACCCATTTTCCTTTAATCGCTGTGTCAACTTTTCCCTGGCTTTAAGCAAACTGAAAGTAATTATATCATTCTTAAGTGAGTAATCTTTTGACTGGGTTAGCTGATTCGTGAGTTACTCTAAAATTCTTCTAAACTGTGCAGTCCTTTTCCAAACACATTTCCTTAGATGTTTCACAAAGTTCGGCTCATCGATGACCCATGGATGTGTTTATTTTGTCACATTTTGTGGCTACGCCATGACTATATTAGGGTATTTGAAAAGAAGTTGAGTGTAGAATATGAGAGGGGGAAAAAGGTAACTTCACCTACTAATTTAGATATTTCTTAGAAATATTATAGTCATTGTAAATAAGTTTCCACTTCAAGATAGAAGAACATTTGATTAGTGCTTTGAATCATGGTGTAATATTAAAGGCTGGGCTTGATGGATTTAAAAGCGTTTACTTTCATTTCATTACATAGTTTCCTTGCTATTTGACAACCTGTGTGATATCGTTTTGTTTAAAAAACAGAAACACTAAAGATTATCACATTTTTCTTAGTTCTACTCATTGACATACTCCCACAGAACTCATGATATATTTAAAAATAGAAAACTCAGCCATCTGGCTATTTGATGGTTTCTATTTTTGTTTCTCTTTGCATTCACAAAGTCTGTTGAGCCTGAAATTCTCTATGTTCTGCCCTATACGTAATTGTGTATACACACACACACACTTTCTCATTTAAATTTAGCCATTATCAATCTGGGTTTGTTTTACCGACCACAGTGGCACTTTGGTGGGGACGCTAACCTTGCTTAATTTATGCATTAGTCAAGTCTGCATTAAATTCTGACTCTGAAGATTGTTACTCAAAGTCTAGGAGATGCCAAATCAAAGGCATTTCTTGTTAAGGTGTACCACCCATATTTACTCAGGATTTTCATTGATGGAAACATGCTCCTTGTCTTGGCTTTGATGGAAAAGACAAAGCCACAGGATCAGAGGGAACTTTAAAGCTCATCTCATTCATGCCCATCATTTTATACGCAAGGAAACTGGAGTCTAGAGATGGCGGGAAAGACCAGTTCAGGGTGATATGGCTAATTAGTAGCAGAGTTCTCTCTAGAACTTAGGTCTTCTTTCTTTCTCTAATGCTCTATCAATTTTCATAACTGTAGACAAGAGCTAATAAAGATTTTTTTGTGAAGTTCACCAGTGTACATTTTAGTTATATTAATTATACATTCATAACTTTTGTTATTTACAGTATCATGTTTACAAGTGAAATTAGGGTGCATTGTTATACCTTGATGGCTGAAGAAAATATTTCCTTACCTCTCAGATGTCGGTGACCCTCAAACTTTATTGCATGCATGAATGGGCTGGTTGAAAAGGCAGATTCGTCAAGAGAATGAAAAGACAAGCCACAGACTGAAGGAAAATATTTGCAAAAGACACATTTGATAAAATACTGTTATCCAAAATATAAAAGAACTCTTTAAAAACTTGACAATAATCCTGATTAATAAAATGGACCAAAAAACCCATACACTTCACCAAAGAAAGGAAACAGATCTCAAGTAAGCATATGAAAAGATGTTCACCACCATATATCCTCAGGGAACTGTATAATAAATTAAAACAGCAATATGATACTACTACACATATGTCAGAAAGATCAAAATCCAGAACACTGACACCACCAAATGCTGGCAAGGATGTGGAGCAACAGGAACTCTCCTTTACTACTGATGGAAATGCAAAATGGTACAGCCGCTTTGGAAGACAGTGAAACTAAATGTACTCTTATCATATGATCCAGCAATCTCATTCCTTTGTATTTACCCAGATGAATTGAAAACTTATATCCATACAAAAACCTGGCCATGGATGTTGTGCCAGCTTCATTTATAATTGCCAAAACTTGGAAGCAGCCAAGATGTCCTTCAGTAGGTGAATGGATAAATGAACTGTGGTACAGCCAGACAATCGAATGTTATTCAGTGCTAAAAAGAAATGAGCTATTAAGCCATACAAAGACACGGAAGAACCTCAAATGCGTATTACTAAGTGAAAGAAGCCAGTATGAAAATCTACACACTGTGTGATTCCAACTATATGACATTTTGGAAAAGGCAACACTGTGGAGACGGTGAAAAGATCAATGGTGCCAGGTTGGAGGTTGAGGGGACGGAAGGATGACTAGGTGGAGCACAGAGCATTTCTAGGGCAGTGAGACTACTCTGTGTGATGAAAGTTGTTGTACATTTGTCAAAACACACAGAATGAACAACACCAAGAGTGAACTGTAATATAAGTTACTGTTTTCGGGTGACAATTATGTGTCAATGTAGGTTCATGGATTATAACAAATGTGGTACAAATGGTGGTAGTGGGGGAGGTCGTGCATGTGTGGCAACTGGGGTATATGGCAGTCTTGGTACTTTCTGCTCAATTTTGCTGTGAACCTAAAACTGCTATAAAAAATAAAATTCATTAATTAAAAATAAAAAGGTAGATTCCTGCTCTATTCCATCTCATCTCCCCGGCTTTATCCTACTACTCCCCCCCAACCAATGCTAACTTAGTTGTTCTTAAGTGAGGCCCTGGAATCTGCATTTTTTGCAGGGATGCTAGCAATGGTGGGAAACATCCTTTTCAGAAATGCTGGTCTCCACCCTCAAGCCAGCTAAGGACATAGTACCTGAAGAAGACACAGTGTTTATTTGGTCAACAGAAAATGCTTGCTTTATGTATTTGTTAACTGACAACCTCCTGAGGCAACCTATTGCTTGGAAACCCCTACTTTGCAACTTAAGATAATTAAACCCAGAGGTCAAACTTCTAAAAAAAAAAAAAAAGGAAGCAGGCTGGGCAGGGCTACAGTGTGATTATTTCCCTCTTTCTGTTGGAGGTGGAGGTGAGGACAGGGGATGGTGGTGTGGGGGTGGCGGTGGGGGAGGTTCCCATCAATCAGACTGTTCAGCCTGCCCTGGTTGGCTGCACCTGCCTTCCGGCCTTTGCTTTCCCTATCCTGCGATAAGAGAACAAAGCTTCCAACCGAGGAATTGGTTGCCAGAGTAAGAGCAAAGTATTTCTCAAAGAGTTCAGTTCTAATAAGACACTGAGTTCTCAGCCAGCTGCAGGCAATGTCAAGCCAAGTAGGAAATTGTCCATCAGCTGGAGAATTTGAGGACTTTTCTGATTTCTTTGCATTTTTGAGTTGTTTCTTGTGATAGCATGCTTGCTCTGTGCAAGGCACTCTTCCAGGTAGTGGGAGTATATCAGGGAGTGAAATCCTTGACCTCATGGAACTGATAATCTATCTGTAACAGCTGACATTCATGTAGTGCCTACCATGTACCTGGCACTTTTCTAAGCACTTTACATGTATTAGTTCACTTAACCCTCACAACACCATGGGTTACAAGGCATTTTTATCCCTGTTTACAGATGCAGATGCTGATGCATAGAGAGGTTAAGATGTTTGTCCAAAGTCACATGCATCATAATCTAAACCAAAAAGCATGGTCGAGTGTTCCCGCACAGCATTACTTTCCTTCTGGATCCTTGGGCACAGACCACCCTACCTCAGTAGTATCAAATCATTCACGGGGTAGGGGAAGGGACTGTCTTAGTTACTTGGGCTGCTGTAGCAAAATACCACAAACTAGGTATCTTAAACATTTATTTCTCACACTCTGGAGGCTGGAAGTCCAAGATCAGGGTGCCAGCTTGATCAGGTTCTGGTGAAGGCCCTCTTCTTGGTTTACAGAGAGCCGTCTTCTTGTTGCATCCTCACTGCGGGTGGAGAGAAGGCTAGTGATCTTTCTCTTCTTATAAAGACACTAATCCCATTCTGGGAGCCCTGCCCTCACGACTGGATCCTGTATTGGAGAAAAAAACAATGCTATCAAAGATATCATTATATCACCTAACAAAATTGGAATAGGAATAGTGGATTAGTTAAAGGCATATCAATTTATGAAGTGATTACTGTGATTACACAGGAGAATATTCCTATTCTTAGGAAATACACACTGGAGTATTTAGGGGAAAATGGCCTTAATATTCACAACTAACCCTCAAATAGTTCAGGAAAAAATTTCACATATGCACACACTCACATACGTACACAGCAAGAACGAGCAAGCCAGAGGAATAAAATGATAAGACAAATAATGTTAATAGGTGAATTTGGTAAAGGATATATGATGATTCTTACACTATTTTTATTTTAGCAACTTTTTATAAGTTTAAAATTAGTACCAAATAAAAATATAAAAATTATACATAAACATTTTGATGTGCACATGTTCATTTTTCTGATGAGAAGATTCATGGGTTTCCTTAGGTTCTTACAAGTGTCTGTGACAGAAGAAAGTGGCTCAGATGTAGCATCTTGATTTGTGAAAAACAGTTTATCTTTCATTGGAAAGAAGTTTGCACTTTAAGAAGGAAAAGTATGTTATTTTCAACTTGTGGATTCCAATTTCTGGAACTCACATCTATTTTTCACCTTAGCAGCCCAAGGCTGTATAATAATTAGTATGCAGTGTCTGGTTGACTTCTGTTCTTTATTCATTGAGCACACATTGAGAACCTCCTATGTAGCATATATTCTGCTATGGGTATGCAAAGATAAAACAAAGGTAACTGTCAGCAAGTCTTTGACTCTTGAGAAGCATACAACTTAGTAGAGAAGAAACCTATGGAAAAATAACTGATTTTAGCTAGAAAGTGCTAAATGTCTCCAAGCTATGAGCCATACAGTTGTAGCAGTTCAGAGGAGACTAGGCAGACTTCCCATGGGAAGAGTCACTTAAGCTGGACTTTGCTAGATGAGTGAGCTCTGCAGAGGTGTAGAGTGTGTTCGTGTGAGTGTATGTGTATGTGAGTGAGTGTGTGTAGAGTGGTAAGTCTGGGTTGCTTTGAGGGAATTTTCCACCTGAGTTGGAGAGAATGGGATGTGTTAGGGAGCACTTGGAGGCAAGGTTGGTAACAAGGAACTGTGAAGGTTGGCCTAAGAAATTTGGATTCTATTTACTAGGAAATAGAGTGGCTGTGGAATTTTGAGCTGATAGATAACATAGAATGATCCACTGGGAGGAGGCAGAAAAAGGAAACAGAGCCTGCCTCTAGTGCATGCCTCTGAGGTACCCAAGGTGGTGGGTGAGTGCAGAAGGCAGGGAGACAGGGTTCCCAAGCAAGGCTGAAGGAAGGATGTAACCTGCCTCCAAAGGTGGGATGTGTAGAAATGAGGGCTAGGCAGACATAAAATAAACCCTCTTCAGCCTGGAGATCAGAGGGGCAAGCTGTCATGTGGCTCCTAGGCAAGGAGGTGGGAGGATGCCACTCTCAGAGTACTCCTGCCTCACTCCTCCCCCACCACAGATCTGCACCACCTCTTGTGAGTACACCTGGCCAAGGCGATAAGTGAAGGCAGTGGCGGGGCTTGTAGCATGCCCCAGGCACTGGGCAACATCACAGCCCTCCTAGACTAGGTCTCTGCTTGGAGAATTCTCGGGGCTGCCAAAATCTGAGGGCTCACAGAACCAACCCTTTTCATGTTCAGTTGTCACTGCCCCCTAATTATTCATGAACACTTCTGCCTGGCAAGGCTATGAGTTTGTTTCTTTACCATGGAAATGAAATCATAGCTCTAGGCTGGGCGTGGTGGCTCACGCCTGTAATCCTAGCACTCTGGGAGGCAGAGGCGGGAGGATCGCTCAAGGTCAGAGTTCAAAACCAGCCTGAGCAAGGGCGAGACCCCGTCTCTACTAAAAATAGAAAGAAATTAGGCAAACAACTAAAAATATATAGAAAAAATTAGCCAGGCATGGTGGCGCATGCCTGTAGTCCCAGCTACTTGGGAGGCTGAGGCAGAAGGATTGCTTGAGCCCAGG
>CAUYRT010068488.1:0-25788 GCA_963574885.1 Lepilemur ruficaudatus
TAATCCACTCCTGTATTGATGGGCACTTGGGTTGTTTCCACAACTTTGCAATTGTGAATTGTGCTGCTATAAACATTCGAGTGCAGGTGTCTTTTTTATAGAGTGTCTTTTGTTCTTTTGGGTAGATGCCCAGTAGTGGGATTGCTGGACCAAGTAGTAGTGATCAGTAGATTCTAACAAGAGTCTCCGAGACCTGATTCCAGAATCCCAAAAGACAGAATGACTTTGGCCCAGCTGGAGTTAGGTATCCATGGCTAGTTAGGTTGTCTGTCACTAGTAAAATTGTCTGTGGCCCAGGGGGCTGAATCCTGCGCTCAAGCAATCTGCTAGGGCTCATGCCTCTATTGAATGGAGTGGACAGAGCATGGGGGCTGGCTGCTGAGGTTTGTTACTCACTGGTATTCAGCTTTTCTGCTTCTGGCTCTCTCATCGCATGCCCTGTGCTTCCAAAGTAAACGTTCATATTCAAAGTGTACCCCTGATCATAAAGAGTTTCCAAAGAACTGTGATGCAAAGAAGGACCAGGAGTAGACTTACTCTGAAAATGTGGAAGATTTTTTTAAATTTCTCTATTTTATTATACTTACTCAGCATCCTAATAGCCTGCTAATCCTTTAGATGATTACTCTGAAAATACATACATTGGTATGGTTTATGAATAAGACTCTGCCTTTTAGTCACATTCTGTGTTGCTTCATTGCAATGAAAAATATCAAAGGTGAATACCAAATTAATTTTTTAGTATTGTACTTGTAAAGGCAGTCCATGAAGTGCTGAATGGTAGAATCAAACTTTTATGGTAATCTTTTATTGTAATCTATTTTCAGTTCAGTTAGAGAAACAGCATGCCCAGTAGACTAAGGGGAAGATAGGGAATTTGGAAGTCTGAGATATAATTTATTTTGCAACTGACTAGCTTTGTGACCTTGATAAAAGGACATTAACCTCTGTCTACTTAACATAAATGGGATCTACCAAATAGAAATATAGGTTCCTTCAGATTTGAGCAAACTGAATAAGATTTTATATAAATCAAGAGCAAATTTTTATGTTAGAAGCCTGTGACTTATAAAAAGATTCTTCCTAGAATTACTTTAAGACTTAACCTTTTTCAAATGTTTAAGCTGTGAATAACAAAAAAATTTATATATGTATCAGTTTTAAAAATGTACCCACTGGATAGAGTCAGAAAAACCTGAGTCTGTCTCATATGACTGAATTATAACAAGAAATCGGTGAATCTATGTGAAATACTTCAAAACTGAGTTTTGGAGGGCTGTAGTAAATGAAGACTATCCCCATACCTTAGATTTCGGGGTGAATGTAAGAGTTACAGGAATGCCAATTTTGCCATATCCTGGCTATTGTGTTGACAACAGTATCATCATAAAGGTCATGACATTATGATACTGGTGCTGAGTCGACATGCACAGTTGGTACCATGTCATCTTGACTCAGGGATGATTATAGGCAGTTTCAGTTTATTGCTACTAGAATTTTGATATAGCAGTGTTGAAGGGTTGATTTGTACCGTGGCAATCTACGCCTACTTGTGAATTAATTCTCCAGAGGGCAAAATATCCTAAAAGCTAAAATGTAAACAAGCTCAAAGGATTAAAGAAGTACAACAAAATAGTGGTTTGTCATATGTTTATGTTGAATTTAGATAATCATTTTAGTTATTTAAAAGTATATTGCTATGGGGAAGAAATATATTTGGCCAGATTTCACATAGAAAAACTGTCCCTGGCTAGAGACAGACAAGGCCTGAATTTTAATAGGAATCCAGGTTTGTTGTCTTCACAGTGTAGACTGACTTGCACTGACACAGAAACTTGCACTGTCATAGAAAAGTGTTGGTTGATTGGGTTGTGAAACAGACTGATAACCACTTTTAAGGTGCATTTGAAGGAGTCGATTTCCCCCTCACAAATGTGGTAATAAAATTTGTTTATATTGCACAAATTATTTTTCTCCGTCTAAAAGAGATTCTCCCAAACCAGTCTGAAAAGTTGCTAAGATGAATACTGCTATGCCACGTTTTCTGGAAAGAATTTCATGGTCATCGTTGTACAGATTCATAGCATGCTACTACTAACCTGTAAATATTTATTTACAGAAAATAAACACTATAATCTCTTAGAGTTCTTTTAGGCCAGGCATGGTAGGTCATACCTGTAATCTCAGCTACTTGAGAGGCTGAGACAGGAGGATCACTAGACCCAGGAGTTGAAGGTTACAGTGAGCTATCATTGCACCACTGCACTCCAGCCTCAGCAACAGATTGAAATCCTATCTCTTAAAAAAGAAAAAGTCCTTTCATGTTGGTGTCGAGGTTTCTATCCAAGTTAAGCTAGTTTTCCGTTCATTTTAGAGGAAGGTTTTTCCAAACAATGATTCTTCTTGATTGCAAAACGTGTCTCCAGAGATTCCAGTCAACATGATTCATGCTGACCATTTGATTCCAAGTATGACAGCGCAATATTCAACAAGTCCAAATGAAACCAGGTGGAGGCCAGAGAATATGCCTGGCTTTGCCTGCATTATCTGATTAACTGCTTCAGTCCTAGATTTCAACTGGCTTCACATGAATGCTAAAAACCATTCGACTATAATCTACAAATGTTTTCACACTTCAAGAGGTGTGTGTTAGTTGATGTTTGGTTTAGTCTCATTTCATCACTTGGGAGGGGTTGGTTGAATTAAATTTCTGCTTTTCTTCCTTTCTCTGAGAAAGGGAAGAGAGGCTCTCAAATCATTGTATTCAGTTAGTAAACTCTATTTCTATCTCTGTCTGCATCTCCTCTTTTGCTCTCTCCTTCCCCTATTTCCTTTCCTCCTTCTTTAGGTTTATATGAAATAGAAACTATTTTCCAGCACAATGACTTAGTGAATTGCAACATTAAAGATTGCTTGGCCAAGAAACTATTAATCTTTGTATGGCAGGCTTTACTGACCAACATCAAATACAAACATGCTGGAAATGTTTTTGCCATTCCAGCTCAACTGATTCAGACAAATTTTAAGGGCGATAGTCAGTGCTTAGCAGAAAAAAAAGATAATGTAAATTTGAGAAACTCTTATCTTTAACATGGCTTTTACATCACAAACTTGCCAACCTTACAGGTAACATGCATGCCACGGTTGGCTTTAAAAATTTGTGTTGTAGATGCAATTTTATGTTAAGTTTTTCTGTAAATTTAATTTATTAATAAGTTTAACTTTTGTTAGGTTACTTTGCATGTGACTATTACAATGCATTAAGAAGGAAATGTTAAGAATTCTCCCAGATATCTGATTTAAAATAGTGTTCCATTTAGGCAATCAATAGAAGGAAGTTCAATAGTGGAATAATGACAGAAAAGAAGTGCACACTATAGATACGGGTCCGTCACATAACCTTTTTGTGCTGGTAATTTTGTCCTATTTGGTGATACTTTTTTCCTTTCTCATTGAAGACTCAAAGGCAGCATGATGAAGAGAAGCGAACTGTTTTCAGATTCATTCAATGCAGATGAATATGTCAATATTATTTTTCTTAGGAAGCTGTAAGAGAATTTCCACATTATTCCCCTTGATTTTGGTGTATGAGGTGGAATTTTTAATCAAGTCCTCTCTTTGTTAATTTTTTGAGGATAGGTGTTCCAATCTTGCCACCTTGGCTTACCCTGGGGAAGTTTGCTTACCTGCAAGTGCCACCCACTTCTTTTGGCGAAGACAGAGTGCCATAACTATAGCTACTATTTACTGAGGATCACATATTTTTAACATTTTAATCCTTAAAATTTTATAAGTAGCTCACCCAGGGTCATTTTATCAGTTAAGTGGCTAAGCTGGAGCTCCAGCCCTAGTCAACTTCACCCAATGTGATCTTAACCAGTTCTCTAGATTGCCTCCCCATCCCAAAGAGGAAAGTATCAAATTATGTAATCTTAATCTGGTCAGTCAGTTGCAATTTGTTCACCTTCAAATGAATTAAAGATTTCTAACTTACTTATTCTTGTGATTCTTAATACTTTTACAAAAGTCTCTATTATTGAAATAAGTGTTTTTTTCATTATTTTTGTTATGGAAGATGGTGACTGGGAGAAAGCAAAATATTAAGTATAAAAACAGTTTATAGTAGAAATCTATTCCAGTGTGATTTCCAAACCCACATATTTTGATATTTGCCTTTTAAAGAGGCACTAAGGGGTAACTAATCTCTAAGCTGTTTTATGTGCCCATCACCCCATTGCCTTGTCTTCTAAGGCTGTGGTCTCCAACACCCCCCCCCCCCGCCCCGGGCTGCGGACCAGTACTGGTCCATGGCTTGGGCCACATAGCAGGAGGTGAGCTGTGGGCAAGCCAGTGAGCAAAGCTTCTTATGTATTTAGAGCTGCTCCCTATCACTTGCATCACCGCTGCATCACTGCATAAGCTCTGCCTCCTGTCAGACCAGCAGCGGCATTAGATTCTCATAGGAGCGCTACCCTTACTGTAAACTGTTCATATGAGGGGTCTAGGTTATGTGCTCCTTATGAAAATCTAATGCCTGATCTGAGGTGGAGCTGAGGCAGTGATGCTAGTGCTGGGGAGCGGCTGCAAATACAGATTATCATTAGCAGAGATGTTTGACTGCACAATAAATGTAATGTGCTGAATCATGGCAAAATCATCTCCACCCTCAACCTCTACCAAGTCCATAGAAAAATTGTCTTCCAGGAAACTGGTCCCTGGTGTGAAAAGGGGGCTTGTTCCCTGCTCCTGTTCACTCTCTGCAGCCCTCATACTCTTACGGATTTTTGTTGATTACTCCCAAACTTCTATTTCCAGCTCTAACTTCTCACCTATAATCATTTGTTAACAAGATTGTATTAAAGGAACCAGCAAAGGTTTTTCTCTCTATTAAAGATATGAAAAAAGGCAGGACTGTTACTCCTGCCTAAATGTTAGCTTTGGAAATGAGGCCTAAATTATGTTTCAGGTTATAAATGAGCTAGTATCATGTGGCTCACATGATAAGTTATATTAAAGAGTTTAGATTTATAATTGTTAAAAATAATTATGTCGTTTTATTTTCAATATAACATGGTTCTTAATTGTAACACTGATGAGGACTGAGGGCACTTTTAAGATTCATTCATATAAAGTGATTCGGTGAAGTAAGGTGACATTTGATGGTTTTAGTGGAAGTTTAGATCCAATTTGCATTTCAGTGGTATTTTATAACTGACTTTAGAAAACTTTTTGGATAAGATTTCTTGATAAATTAAAGGATTTAGGGGAATGATTATGAAATAATTGATTAAAAAGTGTGCAATATTGGTTTTCATTGAACTTAGGCTTGTATGGGTTCAATTTAAAATCTAATTCAATACATTTTAGATTTTATATTTCCCTGAACCTCTTTTGGTGTATTAATTTTGTCGTGCTTGTCATTCTAATCTAATGATGATTTAATGTTTGCAAACCTGAATAAATTTGTATTCAAGGAGTTCTGCTGTGTTTCTAATCAATGAAGATTGAAATTTGGCAACTGAGATGATAAAAAATGAAAAATTTTAAATAGGAAATGAAAATAATGATTAAACTTTAGAAAGTGTTCTTATTAATGTTCTTGGTTATGAACCACATAATATTTTTCTCTTCTTTTCATCGTGTAATATTTTGAAGGTGACTGAACTTTGAATTACTTAAAAGAAGTAATTACCGCTAAATCGTGTAGAATATTTAAGTTAGAAGAGATTCTTTGTCCTTACTTTCTTCCTCCTTTCCCTGAAACCTGTGGTCTACAGTTGTAAATAAGAGCCAGAAGAATGCTTGACTACTTTTTAAAAACTCATCTACCCTCCCTAGGAACTTGCATAGACAATAGAATGTTCTTTAATCAAAATATATATTTACCTCATTCTTATTTGTCATTGTTGAGAAAAATATAGAACCTAGAATGTCTAATGGATTAGTCATAATAGAAAAAATTCCTGGGTTGTGTATCAAAGGGGCAGCAGCCCCTTTTCAATCAGTCCAGGAGGGAGTAATTTAACATTACTTTTCTTTCCAAATGATCTCATGACACTAAAAGACGGTTAATACATTCTTTAAAAATCAGTACGAGACATTTTATTGTAGTCCTTCACCTTTATTGTTCAATGCCCTTCAGGAGTGAAAGGAGATATTGCAATGCAAAAAATGTTTGAAATCCTGAGTGATAAGTGATAAGTGATTTTTAAAAAATGTCTTGTAACATTGTGACTTCCCAAATTTGAGTGGTGGGTTTGGGAGTGCAATAAAAGATGAACGTGGGCCTGGCCCTGTGGATCACGCCTATAATCCTAGCACTCTGGGAGGCCGAGGCGGGAGGATCGCTCAAGGTCAGGAGGTTGAAACCAGCCTGAACAAGAGCGAGACCCCATCTCTACTAAAAACAGAAAGAAATTAACCGGCCAACTAAAAATATATAGAAAAAAATTAGCTGGGCGTGGTGGCACATGCCTGTAGTCCCAGCTACTTGGGAGGCTGAGGCAGAAGGATCACTTGAGCCCAGGAGTTTGAGGTTGCTGTGAGCTAGGCTGATGCCACATCACTCTAGCCCAGGCAACAGAGTGAGACTCTGTCTCCAAAAAAAAAAATGTGATTATTTTCAGGGCTGAAATTTGACTTTTTATAAAGCATATTTTAGCATAGTATCACAAATGTCTCATAGTGTATAGAAAAAAAAACCTTTTTAAAAAATAGTGGGAATTTATAAAACCTGTGGCCCCCTATTAGATGACAGCAGTCAAAATTAGGTGTGATTAAGGAGAACAAAAAGTTATTCAGATAGCTTAGTGTAGAAGCTTTGGCTAAATAGAAGTTCCATCTTCTGTAGTAGCAGAACTTAGTGAAGAAATTACATAGTTGACATCTCTGAAAGACAAGGTGGTGATGATGAGAATACTGCCTTACACCTCTGTGAGCCTTGGTGGTTTCTTTCATATTCCTTCATTTGATCCTCTAAGTTCTGAGACGTTGTTGGGCAAGTGGAATTATTCTACATTTTATAGATGAAGAAATGGACTTGGAGTAATTGTTATCCAAGGCCATAGAGTTAATGTTTGCAACTAACCTTCACCCCTGATCTTTTGATCTAGCCTTCCCTGCTCCCCGACTCCTACCCTACAGAGCTTTTAATATGCTGTACTGTATGGTCTTTGATTATTTTGATTTTATGTGTCATAGCGAACACTAAACTAAAAGTTTGCTGCTAAGACCTATATTATTTTATATTCTCAATGGCTATGACTTCTGCATAAAAGCGTTTAACTCGGGTTACCATTTTATGGTATGTCATCTGTCTTCTTAGCTAAATTTATCACCTTCATATAAAGACAGAATATAGAATGTGCTATGTATTCAAAATGATTTCTCTTTAACCATAGCATATTCTAGATTCTAAGATTTATATAAGAGAGGCTTCAGAAATGTCGTGTTTCCTGTTGCTGTGTCTGTGCTATCTGTACAATGTGGACAGCTGTAGAGATGCTGTCAGACTCATGCAATGTCCTTGTGAAGGCCTCTAGCCCATGTGTCAGTGCCACTGATGGCATGAAAAAGGGTTAGAATTTGGACTGTGGAGTAGACTGTGCCTGGTTTCCAGTCCTGCCCTGTCATTTATTTGGCATGTGACTTCTCATCTTACTTCTCATCTTTGATTCTTTTCTTCCCCACTTAAAGTTTTAATCTTTATGTCCTTGGAATCTTCTCCTTTCACTTCAAACGATGCATATATACCCATCCTGAGAAGTTTATTCTTCACTAATTCCTTCATTGGCAGCTATCTTGTGTTCCCCTTTCCATTCATTATCAAGCATCTTGAATGTATAGTTTATGACATTTTTCAGTTGAGGGAAACTGAGGGAAGCTTTATTGCTCAAAACCAGTAAAGCCAGTGTTTCTCAAATTATGATCATACGTGAGGAGCTTGCAAGCTCCAGATCCAGCTATTCCACTTGAGAACGCCACTAGTGCACTCTCTTCAAACCCTGGAGAACTAGTCAAGACTAACATTGGATTGTTGTGGGATCATAATACTCACACTGAATCTGTACGGGAAAGCTGCTGTGACTGTGTTGTAAGAATGTTCTCTGATAGCTTAGTGAACACTTTCCAGTGGGGTAGAAAACCCAGTATGTTTCTCCTTCTTTTTAATTTGTTTCTTAATGATCTGATATGCTTTTGAATGAGGTATCATAGCTTGCTTTATAGGACAGAAAAAGCATTTTCATTAATATGATTTAGTTTTATTATGATTTAAAGCCACCAGATTTGTGAGAGGATTGCCTGGGCAGCTTTAACTGTGCTGCCTTCTCTTTCCTTAAGAGAAGGCCCTTGTGCTGTCCTCAGAAGCTTCTGAGTTGGATCAGAATAGAATAATAGTTAGATTAACTCCCAAACTACCCTATACTGGACTTCTATTAAAGAAAAAAAAAAGTTACAGCTATTGAGATATAATTAACATAGTAAATGGAAAACATTTTAAATATACAATTTGATTTGTTTTGACATGTATACAGTAGTCCCTTTTTATCCGTGTTTCTGTTTTCTGTGGTTTTATTTACCTGTGGTCAACTGTGGTATGAAAACATTAAATGGAAAACCCCAGAAATAAACGATGTTTTAAATTGCCTGCTGTTCTAAGTAGTGTGATGAAATCTCTTGCCTCAAGACATGACTTAAGACATGACTCATCCTTTGTCCAGCATATCCACATTGTCTGTGCTACCTGCTTATTAGTCACTTAGGAATCCTTAGTAGCCATCTTGGTTATCAGATTGGCGCAGTATCGCAGTGCTTGAGTAGTGATGTTGGTAATTCAGATATGCCAAAAAGAAGCCAAACGTGCTTCCTTTAAGTGAAAAGATAAAAGTTCTTGGCTTAAGGAAAGCGCGCGTGCGCACACACACACACACACACACACACACACGAATCACATGCTGAGGCTGCTAAAATCTACAAATCTTCTGTTGGTGAAATTGTGAAAAAGAAATCTGTGCTAGTTTTGCTGTCACACCTCCAACTACAAAAGTTATAGCCACGATGTGTAACAAATGTCTAGTTAGATGAAAAAGGCCTTAAAATTGTGGGTGGACAGGAGCAGAAAACGTGTTCCGAATTGACAGCAATGCGTTGTACCAGAAATCATTGAGCCTATAGGAAGACTTCAGCAAGGTATCCCCTAAAATGAAGGACATCAAGCCTTTTATTGCAAGTAAGGGATGGTTACATAGATTCAGGAGTACAGGTCAGTAGTAGCCTTACCATTCATCTTACTTCATCGTAATGCCTACACCATTCATCGTACTTCGTTTCATCACATGGACCCTGCATTGTCTCACATCATCACAAGAAGGGTGAGTACAATACAATATGGTATTTTGAGAAAGAGATCCCACATTCATATAACTTTTATTATTGTATGTTATAATTGTGATACTGTTTTTAATCTCTTACTGTGTCTAATTTATACATTAAGCTTTATCATAGGTGTGTATGTATAGGAGAAAACATATATGGGGTTCAGTACTGTTTCAGACATCTACTGGAGGCCTTGCAATGTATTGCCCCTTAGATAAGGGGGGCTACCATACATTATGAAATCATTGACTGAATCAAGATAGTGAAAATATATCCCTTCCTCCTAAATTTTGTCAAGCAGAGTTGGATTTCTTCCCTCAAGTTTCTTGTGAGTTCAGTATTTGAGAAATCTTTGCACCCTCATCATCAAATAATCACTGATCTGCTTTTTTGTCATAGTAGTTTTCTTTTTCTAGAGTTTTATATAAAATGGACGCATGCAGAATGTCTTCTGTTTTGCCTAATTATTTTGGGATTCATCCGTGTGTACACCAATGGTTCCACTCTTTTGTTATTGCTAAGTATTCCATTGTATGGATATAACACAATTTGTTTATCCATTCATCTGTTGATGGACGTTGGAATTATTTCCAATTTTGAGCTATTACAAATAAGCTGGTATGGATATTTCTGTGTTAAGTGTTTGGACACATTTATTTTTCTCTTGGGTGAAATGGAGTGGTAGGGTCATATGGTAGGTACACCTTTTAAAAAACTTGTTTCTAGAGTGGTTATATCATGTTCTAGGATATTTTTCTAAGGATATTTCTAATGTTTGCATCCATGCCAACACTTGATGTGGGCAGTCTTTTTAATTTTAACAATTCTATTAAGTGTTTAGAAGAATCTCATTATGCTTTTAATTTGCATTTTCCTAATGACTAAGAATATAGTCCTAATGAAATAAGATGTTGAGCATCTTTTTATGTACTTCTTTGCCAACTGTATCTCTTCTGTGGTGAATTATGGTGTGAATATTTTGTACATTTTTAAACTGGATTGAGTTTTGGAAGTTCTTTATTTTGAAAATAAGTTTAGCAGGTACATGCTTTACAGAGATTTTTCTCTCAATGTGTGACTTTTCAGGCTCTTAACAGAGTCTTTTGAAGAGTATTTAATTTTGACGAAGTTTGGTTTTCCGATTTGTTCTTTACTTGTGCTTTTGGTACAGGGTATCTTACATCCTAAAATCTGAAATCAACAATGCTCCAAAATCCAAATTTTTTTTCAGTGCCAAAATGACACTGTAAGGAAATGCTCATTGGAGCATTTGGATTCAGATTTTTGGATTTGCGATGCTGAACTAGTTATAAGGCAAATATTCTGAAACCTAAAAAAAAAAAAATACAAAATCAGAAACAGTTCTGGGCCCAGGCATCACAGATAAAGGAATATTCAATCTGTATGGCATCTTAGAAATCTTTGTCTAAACCCAAGGTCACAGATACTTTCTCCAAAGCTTTTTCCTCTAGAAATTTTATAGTTTTAAGTTTTACATTTAGGCTTATGATCCATTTTGAGTTGATTTTGTGTATGGTGTGAGGTATGGATCCAAAATCTTTCCTTGTGTGTGTATGTGGTTATCTAATTGTTCTAGCACCATTTGTTGAAAAGGCTTTCTTTTCTCCACTGAACTGCCTTTTCACTTTCTCAGAAATCATTTTCCATGTATGTGTGGGTCTATTTTTTTAATCTGTTTTGTTCTGTTCATCTGTTTGTCTTTCTTTATACACCAGTACCATATTTTGATTACTGTCACTTTATAATAATTCTTGAAGTCAGGTATCATTAGCCTTTCGGATTTTTTGTTCTTTTCAGCATTGTTTGGGCTGTACCACGTGAATTTAGAAATAGCTTCTTAATTTCTACCAAAAGGTCTCCTGAAATTTTTTGATTGGAATTGCATTGAATTTATAGATCAATTTTGGGGAGCACTGATGCCTTAGTAATATTGAGTCATTTCCAAGTCTCTGAAATGTAAAACCATTATCTGGTTTTAAAATGTAATACAGTGGCTTGTAGTTATAATAAACAGGACCTGGGAATTGGTCTTTTTGCTTGATTTGCCTGACCAATTTTGCAGAAAATTCTCACTTAATGTGATATTTCTAAATACTGGACGCCTCACCCAAGGGTGGAACCTGGAGCTATCTGCATGCCTCCTTATCCCACAGATGCCAGTTAACCATGGATGTGTATATTCACCAAGTCTGGCATCATGCCAGATAGTGGGCATTTGGGGTGAGATTAGGTTGGATCTAAGCCAGACATCCAAGAATATGCAAATTCTTGCCAGATCAACCAATGCTTACTGGGAGTTTCCTGCAGGAAAGGCAAAGGAAGACATGAAAAGAAGATTAAACCATTATTCATGGGAACATCCTAATTCTAGTAATGAAGGAAAGAGGTCAGAGTGCCATGGATATTTAGATAGCCATGTCTTCTTTAGATTATATCCTTTAATGTTTCAGCTTCACATTTTTCTAAGGGAGTGTTGATTACAGTGGTGAAGCTATAGTTTGACTCTCATGTGTGTCAGGTAGCTGGACCTTTCATTACCACCACAGCTGATACCTATACTCCTATTTGGCTGGTTATGTAAAGATCACATATGGAATGGTCCAGTGACTGGTTCATTGCAAATTACCGCCAGTTCTTGCAAGACAATCCCAGACACATTGATCATTGAGAATGTCCTCTTAAGACCTCTCTCTTAAGTGGAAAATACACCTTTTGAACTGGGGTAGTGTGATTAAGGGCATGAAGTCAGCCTACATGGGTTCAAATCACCACTATGATAGCTTTGCAAATCTAGGGACTGACTTAGTTTCTCTAAGCCTATTTTCTTTAAGGATACGGAAAATTGTAATGGTAACATGAAGAGATTAAGAGTTGAGTACTTGTAAATGTTAGGTGCACTTGGTACATTCTGTATCCTTAGCATAATATTTTCTCCACTGTTATCTTTCCTTTTCTATGTTCTTATTGCCACTGACTACCTGTGAAAATGTGAACTGTGTGTTCAGTGAACTGCTTTTGCTTCACTTTCTGTAAATTACTTGTTCTGCTCACCCTGTCTAACCTCTCCATTCCCTCTTAACCTTTTAGATTTTTATCTTTTTGCCCCAGTCTTCTCTTTCACTTCAAAGCTGATGTGAGGTGTCTCAAAACCTTCTGAGGTGTCTCCCCTTCTCCCCCACAAATGACTTATGAAGTAGATGAGGTGTGGGAAACATGTTTACTAACAAATCAGGCAATCCAAACATATCCTGTCCATATCAAACCTATAAAAATAGAAAGCCAAATTCTCTTTTCTACTCCAGAGTAAAGAGAAAAGTTAGAGTTACCTCCTTTAACATGTAGTTAAGAGAGTTCTAGATATTTTATGTCTTATATAGCAATGCTGAGGATATTCAATAAGCATTGATAAAAAAATTTACACTTGCAGTGGATAACATTCTGCCAATTAACAATTTATTTAGCTACAGAATGAACTGTGTCAGTGTGAGAGCTAACATTTACTTATTTTTGACAATTTTAAAATAAGAATAAGACAAAAATACTCAACAGAGATAATGGTAGCTTAAAAACCATTTATGTCAAATATATTAAAATTTGAAATAGTTGAAGGCTAGAATCCCAATTCAGGAGTAATTAACCAAAATAGTTGACAGATGTCAGCCATGCTAATAAAATTTGTATACCCTGAATATTTTCCAGCTTGTAATTAACTGTACAGATGATGTGATCTGATTTTGTCACTAACTGCTTATTAATGAAAGATGATGACTAGTTATAAAATCCATAGTGCTAGCTGAATACCAAGTTTAAATATTTCTCATACAGCTGGCGTAAATAGGAGCCACTCTAGCCTTGATAGTCGTTTGATTTGTGCTTATTCTCTTCTTCTATAATTGCCAAGTAGAAACAGATTTTGTTAAATTCAGCTCTGAGTGACCTTGAAGATAGTAAATCTATTTTATTTGGTGGTCAGCAAGCATATAATGGCTTTTATTTTTAGACTCTTTATTATAAATTTGTTGTCATCAGGCTAGTGATATCACCATTGGAAGTTCCATAATAAAGTGCGCACAGATAATTTCAAGTTCAATTAAAGCTAAGCAGAACATGATCTGCCCACATGACTTGAAGACCTGAATGCAGAATACTGTTAAGAGAAATGGTTTAGTAACAAAAGAGCATTATTTACTATTTAATATCACGTAATGTGGCATTTACTTTAATATAAAAGAGAAATAAATGCTTCTCAGATGGATGATGAGCTTCTAAGTATAGATAAGATTGTTCCTTAGCTGGGCATGGTGGCACATGCCTGTAGTCCCAGCTACTTGGGAGGCTGAGGCGGAAGGATTGCTTGAGCCCAGGAGTTTGAGGTTGCTGTGAGCTAGGCTGACGCCACGGCACTCCCCGGGCAACAGAGTGAGACTCTGTCTCAAAAAAAAAAAAAAAAGATTGTACCAGGTGTTTCTGACTTTAGAGCACATACTTGCTGGTGATAATGAGCCCTCACTCATTCATTTATTCTATCAACCAGTACTTACCCAGGGCTAACTATATACTAGACACTAAGCTAGGTACTGGGGATATAGTGATAAACCAAATTGTTTAGCATCTAGGGTAGCTTACACTCTACAGGAAGGTAGACAATTAGTAATACCAACAATTATAATTGTGGGTGTCCTGAGGGTCAAGAACTTTTTTTTATTTAACTTTTTTTTTTTTTTTTTAGAGAAAGAGTCTAGCTCTGTGCCCTGGCTAGAGTACAGTGGCATCACCAAAACTCACTGCAACCTCAAACTCCTAAGCTCAAGTGATCCTCCTGCCTCAGCCTCCTGAGTAGTTGGGACTACAGGTGCATGCCACTGTACCCGTCTAATTTTTCTATTATTGGTAGAGATGGGATCTTGCTCTTGCTCAGCCTGGTCTCAAACTTGTGAGCTCAAGCAATCCTCCTACCTCGGCTGCCCAGAGGGTAAGAATTACAGGCATGAGCCCACTGCACCTGGACAGTTAGGAACATTTTATTGTTGTTGCTGGAAGTCAAGAAAAGGTTCCTTGAGGATATAGTGCTATAATTGAGATCTGAAGTTGACCAGAGGAAAAGGGAGGTAGGGAGTGTACAGGCAGAGGGGCATGGCTAGTGTGCGGTCCTTGTGGTGGGAGAGAACGTGGTGGATTTGGGTACTTAGAATAGGCCAGTTAGGCTGGAGCAGGATGGGTGGTCATATCAGGTTACAGGTGGTTCTGGAGAGTTAGGTAAGAGCCAGAACATACAGGGTCCTTGAAGCCAGTTTCAGGTGATGTGTCTTTATGTTAAGAGCAAAAGGAAACCACTGAAGGGGGGGTGGTGGTAAGGAACAGAGGTAATATCAAATTTAGTTAGAAATCTCTATGGCTGCCATTGGAAAATAGACTATAGTGAGCCAACTAGAGGTGGGCTAGAGCAGTTAGGCAATTACACTTGTCTTGGAAATAACCATGGAAGCCTGACAGGAAGCAAAAGCATTCAAGAGATACCATTGGCAGCCTTTCCATCTGTGCTATCTCTGTCTAATAAACTGCTGGAGTACTCTTCCCTCTTGAGAAACCTTTACCCTGTATAGCTATTTCTGTTTGCTTTTTCCCCTGGAAAGGACAGGTTTAGTTCTGTCCTTTTTTGTATGACAGAGATGGTTGCTACCTCCTGAACCGAAGTCCCCAGCTATTTGCTTTTCTTCCTTGGGTGGTCTCCCTAGTAGAGTGGTCTTAAAGTATTTGCCTGCTAGCTGGTCTTGCGTGTTTGACATCTCCATGCGGATGTCTCTCAGACTTCTCAAACTTCACGTCCTTAGTGTTACTTTGATTTTCCTTTTCCCAAACTGATTGGTCTACCTTCTTCTCCTTCCTTTCTTCCCTCCTTCCTTCCTATTTCTTTTCTTTCTCTTCTTCCCTCCCTCCCTTCTTTCCTTTACTCTTTCTTTCTTTTCTTTTGTATTCCTGTGTTTAGGAGTGCTTTAATGACTATTTGTTGAGTGAACTCAAGATATAATTGCAGTAGCAGGTAGTTCTAAAGAGAGGGGAAAATTGTTTCCTTATTCTATCCAAGATTTTTTTACAAGAGAACTCTAATTTTTTCGAAGTTCTTTTTAAAGTGAGTCACCCAGAATTGGATACTCTTTTATTGTTTGCTAGTAGTTCTCCTTGGATGGTCCTACCTCTGTGCCTCACCTCTCCAGCTGTGTATATTATCTACTCCCCAGTAAGTTATTATGTTGCTTTCCTTGATTGATTTTCCCCAGCGTGATTATGTGGCCAACTTAGCCAGTGTCCAGCTTTATCTAAAGCAATGCTCCCTGTTTGCACAGACCACCTTTTTTTTTTTTTTAATCTCTTGCAACGGCGACAGCCTTAAGAGCCCATACCTGTGTTGTTTGAATATCCTCAATAACCAGTTTTCACTATTTGAGAATAGGCGCACATTATAGAACAAGCCAAAAGTGATTGAGAACAATATCCAGTAAATAATATGGTAGTCAATAAGAGTATAAAGCAAACAAAAATATGGGAGGTGGCACTCAGCGGTGGCCGCTGCGTAGACCAGATCTCACTAGCTCACATGCTTTGCTCTGCTTCCTTTGCAACCATGTCTAACAAACCCGACATGGCTGAGACTGAGAAATTTGGTAAGTCATAACTGAAGAAGACTGAAATGCAAGAGAGAAATCGACGGTATTCCAAAGAAACGAACAAAAGAAAAGCAAGCAGGAAAGTCGTAATGAGGTGAGCGCCACCAGTATGTACTATACCTACCTCAAGCATTGCTTTCTTATTTTATTTCTTTTAGCTATTTAACTTTGTAAGATGCAAAGAAATTGGATCAAGTTTAAATGATAGTGCTGCCCCTTTCACATCAAAAATCAAGAACTACTGACAACGAAGGCTACGCCTGCCATTCCTATCTGCCTGTCTGGCTAGCGGGGAAGGCAAAGAACTTGAACACTGGTAAGGGAAAAAGTGGGATGGGAAGACAGTGAAATCAAGAGTAAAACCAAGCTGGCCCAAATGTTCCTGCAGGCTGTAAAATGCAGTTCAATCAGAATTCCATTTTCTTTTTTGTTCAAATGATTTAAATTATTGGAATGTACAATTTTTAAAATACGCAAATTAAAGTTTTAAAACCTAAAAAAAGTAAGGTATATGTAATGTAGAGAAAATAATGAAGCTGTGTTTCCTACTTAAAAACTATTTTGAAAGGTTGCAAAAACTGTTTAAAAACATTGATAATATCACTGGAATTAATATGCATGTTGCATAGAATTAATATGACTGCTTTGAGATGTAGGATACTTAGTGTACATTTTGGCATATTTATTTTTTTTTTAAAAATCACATATCTCTAAGAGTTTAAATTGAAAACCTAAGCTGCATTTATATTAAAATTGTTGACCTTATTAATAGGTCAAACAATATATTCTTTTAAGAATTCAAAACTCCAGTAATACTGGATGTAATCTGATAAAACTTTCATGCATTTGGGTATAATCTTAGATGTCTATAGAAGTGAACCAAGTCAGAAATGGGCTCAATGGTAATGGGAGAACAAGTATTAATATTTGGGACAGAAAGAATTTATTGACTTTAGCATGAATAGGTTAAGTTTGGTTAAATTTTAGAAGGAAATGATATTTCTTGTCTCCTGAAAAGTTTAGGAGCAAAGTATAATCTTGAATGGTTAATCACTTGACTGAAGTTAGAAAGCACTCCTTTTAGTTTTTTATTTTGAAACAATTTTAGATTTATAGGGAATTGTGAAGATAGAATGGAGGTCCCAGTCCTCTTCACCCAGTTGCCCCCAATGGGTATTGCTTATTAATTTGGAAACTGACATTGGTACAGTGTTTGTGTGTAGTTCTGTGTCCTTATAGAAACCTTACCTTCCTTAAAGTCTCCTTCTCCTACCCTGTTTATAATATAATTGTCTTAGATATTTCTTTTACATGCATGGAGAGCTACATCAGACAATGTTTTATAGTTTTTGCTGGAACCATCAAACATAATTTAGAAAACTCAACAGAAGTTTATTGTTTTAACCCATATTTTTGCTGTTTCTGTCGTTCTTTCTTCTTGATGTTCTAAGATTCTTCTGTCATTTTCTGTTTTCAACTTTCTTTAGATGTTCTTTCAGAGTAGGTCTACTAGAGACAAATTCTCTTCATTTTCCTTCAACTTGAGAATGTTTTGATTTTATCTTCATTTGTGAAGGATCATTTTTCTGGATAAAGGAGTTTGCAGTTGGTAGCTTATTTCTTCCAGCACTTGAAAAATGTACAACTCATTCTGCCATCCGTGGTTTCTGGTGAGAAATTCTCTGTCATTTGAATTGGTTTTCTCTTTAGGTAAGGTCTCGTTTCTTAATGCTTTCAAGGTATTTAATTTGTTTTTAGTTTTCTGTTGTTTGATTATGATGTGTATTGGCATGGATTTCTTTGAGTTTATCTTATTTGGGGTTAACAGAGCTTCTTAAAATCTGTAGATTTATTACTTTTGCCAAATTGGGGAAATTTTTACAATTATTTCTTTGAGTACTTTTTTAGCCCCACCCACATTTTGTTTTTTTTCTGGACTCAGTTAACATGAATGTTAGATACTTTGTTACAGTGCCACAGATTGCTAAGGCTCTTTCAGGTTTTTTTTTTTTTTTTCCAGTCCATTTTCTGTCAGTTTAGATAATTTTTGTTGTTCTGTCTTCAAGTTCACTGATTGTTTCCTGTCCTCTACAGTTTGATGGTTGAGCACATCCATTGGGCTGTAAAATGTGTGTTGTTTTTTTCAGTTCTGTAATTTCCTTTTTTAAATAATTTCTTTTTCTTTGCTGAGGTGTTGTATTTATTCATTTGTTTTAAGTATATTTGTAATTGTTTATAATGCATTTTTATGATGACTACTTTAAAATCCTTGTTGGTTAATTACTACACCTCTGTCATCTTTGTGTTGGCATCTGTTAATGTATTTTTTCATTGGAGATTTATTCTGGTTCTTGGTATGACAGGTGACATTTTGTATCTTAGATATTTTGGATATTGTGTTGTGAGACTCTGGAGCTTATTCAAACCTTAATTTCTGATGGGTCTCCTCAGAAATTGCACCTGCTGAGGAACAGAGTGCCTCATATTGCTTCCAGGTTTGAGGTGGGGGAGGGTCTCCACTTAGCCTTCATTAATACCCACAGGGCTGGGGCTCCTTGCTGCTGCTTAGCGGCAGTAGGATTTCAAGCTTCCACTAGGACTCTATTGATGCCATCTTGGAGCTTGGAAATGAGCGGGCCCCAGCCTTCACTGATACAATAGGAGGAGGAGACGTTATTACTGCTGGGTGGTGGTGAAAGTCTGGTTTCCCACCTGGTCCCATCTGACACCTTGATGGGAGGGAGAAGGGTGCCCCATATTCATGAGAGGGAGTGGAAATCCAGGGTCTCTGTCTTGCCAGGTTGCCCCTTTCCTGGTCATTTGGTTGGCTAGAAACCACAAGTTTTTTAGGGGAAATTTTGGTTTATTCCCATTGGTTGGTTGCCATCTTTTCTAGCATCCAATCAAGATGAGGCAAAAAGAAAACTTGGAGAATATACTGCTGTGTCCTTCTTTGGGTCGCAAGGTCCCTAGGCAGTCTGACCTCCTTCTTCCAACTTTCAGATTCTTTTTATGTTTGTGGGGTTTTTTTTTTTTTTTTTGATACAGGGTCTTGCTTTGTCTCCTAGACTAGAGTGTAGTGGTATAGTCATAGTTCACTGCAACCTCAGACTCCTGAGCTCAAGTGATCCTCCTGCTTCAGCCTCTGGAGTAGCTGGGACTACAGGTGCTCATCACCATGGCTGGCTAATTTTTCATAGACACAGGGTCTTGTTCTTGCTCAGGCTGGTCTCAAGCGATCCTCCTACCTCAGCCTCCCAAAGTGCTAAGATTACAGGCATGAGCCACTTTGCCGAGCCTTTAAGTTTGTTTGTTTTATATCAGATGTCCAGAGTTTTTAGCTTCACTTAGGAGGAATAGGAAGAAGTATGTCTGGTCCATCTTGGTATGGAGCCAGAAGTCAGGAAATTCTCTTTACTGATTATATTTCTTTTAAATAAAATTTGTTTATTAGATAAAAACATACTCCTTTCCCAAGGGAAAGTAATGTTTAGCCAGTTTACCTTATACTTGTTTGATGTATATTTGTTTGTATTTTGCTCTGTTTTTAGAATTCTTAATAGCCTTGGTATAAATCTTAAATCTTGCTATAATCATAATATTAATTACTATAATTCATTGAGCACCTGCTTATGTGCTTGGCATATGTTGCATGCTATCTCTAATCTTAATAAAAAAACCCTGCATGTTGGGTTGTATGAACTCTATTTTGTGGATGAAGACTCCCAGGCTTATAGAAGTATGTTAACTTAGCCAAGGTCACAAAATTAAGAAATGTTTGAGTTAAGATGTGAACCAAGGTTTGTCTAATTGTAAAATATTTGCACTTTGACTTTATCACACAATTGTAGACAGCTGGATAAAATCTTGGAGTTAGCAAATTTTCCATCAGCCCCTTTCACACAGCAGAAATTAAAATTTGTTAGTCCTTTATTTGACTTACATTTTAAAATAGAATCTTAAATAGGTATTATGCATAACAGCCACCAAACTTATTTTAGAAACATTATCACATTAAATATTTTGGATCAGTTCAACTGTATTTATTAAGTCTCTGCTTTTAATTTAATTTTCTCCTGTAGATTCCTTATACAATGTATTGTGAAGTAGCATTTGTAGGTAAATTAATAACAATTTTAAGCAATACCTGTTTTCAAATAAGACTAAACTGTATTTGAATTTAATCCCTAAGAAATAACTAATATCAGTGGCACTGCATAGAGTTTAGTTAATATCCCAGGGTATTGTTTTAACTATAAGTGTTTGTGGATGTTAACCTGCGGAGTCAAGTGGGTTTGCTTTTGAGAGTATTGCTTTCCCATGTATTTATTCTCTTAAATCCTTTTCAGATTTTGTAGTTGCCTGGTTTATCTTTTTAGACACCATGTAATCGATAGAACAATAGTGAAGAAAAAGGTTGCTAAAGATGGATGAGTTCCATGAAGGGAGATTTAATGAAGCAATCTGAAATATCAATGAATTGGGATGTGCAGTGGGCTGTAGGTTCCTATTTTTGTGCAAGGGACAGGTTATAGAGCTCTGAACTTGAAATCTTGTTAAAATCTCTGAGGATGGCCGGGCACGGTGGCTCACTCCTGTAATCCTAGCACTCTGGGAGGCCGAGGCGGGTGGATCGCTAAAGGTCAGGAGTTCGAAACCAGCCTGAGCAAGAGCGAGACCTTGTCTCTACTAAAAATAGAGAGAAATTATCTGGACAACTAAAAATATATAGAAAAAATTAGCCGGGTATGGTGGCACATGCCTGTAGTCCCAGCTACTTGGGAGGCTGAGGCCAGGAGGATTGCCTGAGCCCAGGAGTGTGAGGTTGCTGTGAGCTAGGCTGGAGCCAGGGCACTCACTCAGAGCTGGGCAACAGAGTGAGACTCTGTCTCAAAAAAAAAAAAAAAAAAAAAAAAAAAAAACTCTGAGGATGCAGATAGAATAAATCACATTTAAAAAGTATTCTCTACGTAACAGGTTTATAATTCAGCATTATATGTTTAAATATATTAAATATGCATTAGCTTACATTAGAGAAGACTATCTTTTGTGGTTAATTCTTAAAATTTAATTAAAATGACTTAATCATAACAATTGAAATAATTAACGTATTATGAAACAAAACTTAATTATCTTTACTTCAGTTGCTTTTGCCCCATCCCCTCTGAACTAATGTAACATTAATCTCTAACTAATGTTAACATTGTAAGTTATATCTTTCCATACCCATCTCCCTGTTTGAATAAGTACAAACACACATATACATTTCATGTATATTTGACTTCAGTAATAATAAATATGTGCTTCATAAATGAGATCATTCTTTATACATAGTAGTCTGTGTTGCCCCCTCCATTCTTCCAGGACAATAAATGTAGATCAAAGTCATTTAAAATTAACTATAGTATATTCATAGTGTGGATATGCCAGTTTATTCAGTTATTCCATATTTATGGGCATTTGGGTGGTTTCCTGTGAGCTTTTCTTTTTTGTTGCTACAATGAGGCAATAACTATCTTTGTTTATCTTTATTCTTATGTAGCAATGTTTTTATTTCTAATGGGGTGATTTCTGATAATGGGACTAAAAAGTTAAAGGATATGTATACTTAATTTTGCTCAGAGATTGCTAGCTTTCTTTCCCAAATGTTTACTGCAATTCATATTCCTAAAAGTATTGCATACAGTTGCTCATTCTCTTAATCTTTATCAGTCTTTTAAATTTATGCTAATGTGATGGGCAAAAATAGTATCTCATTGTTGCTTTAAGTTGCATTTTTTGAATATTGGTGAAGTTGAACATCTTTTCATCTTTCTTAAATGTTTCGATTTTCTGTGAATTTCCCCTTTATACTATTTGCCCATTTTTTCCATTCAGTTGCCTTTTATGTTATCAATTTATGGGAGTACTTTCTATATTAGGGATAGTAACTCCTTATTTATTTTGAAAGTATTTTTTCCCCAGTGTATACATTTTTGAAGCAGTTTAGGGTAGTTTTTGCTATAGAATAAATTAAAATATGTAATCACATTTATTCACCATTATCTTAATTATGTATGTTTCCCATCTTAGTTCTATAAATATTGTCCTAAATTCTCTTATCCTGAATGTTACTGTGTTATTTTTTATATGGAAATCTTTAATTCATTTGGAATTTACTTTTGTTTATGGTTAGATATAGGAGTCAAGCGTTGCCTTCTTCTAGATATCTAGCCATTTATTATGCTAATGCCATTTAGTAAATAAACCATCCTTTCTCTCAATTTAAATGCCATCAGTATTTTTTTAAAAAAATATTAAAATGATTACACATCTTTCCCAGCTTAACCCATTTTCAGTAAGGTAACGACTTTTTAAAAGCAGGATTTAGTAAATTGGAAAGGTTATTTCTCTTTGCTCAAATGTCAAATGCTACCTGATACTCTTTATTTTTGCTAACTGAAATTGCAAGCACAGGAAGGATTATTGCTGTGGACAAATCCACTGATCAGGATGCCAGCTTAACTGTTTTAAGACCTGGGAGAGAAAAGGAAAAATTTGGGATATTTATTAAATTATTCTTATGAACACAGTAACATATAAACACTGTGAAGAAAAGCATTTATGAAGTCTATGAAGGAAAGTTTTTTTTTTTCTTTTCTGACATGTACAGAGAAATTGGGGTTCATTGAGGCCTTCTTTCCTTTATGGTATAAACTGTGTAGGGATAGCTCTCTAAGTAAGGCTGTGTGTTATGTTTTGGGATTAAGGGTGCCTAAAAGCTGTTCAGAGAGATCTGAGAGCAAACAGCCTGTTTCACAATTTAATTTGGGTTCACCCTTCAAGTATGCCCTGCACAGAGAGATCAAATCCATACATACCTTACTTTCATTCATTGTGGTAATAAGTTCTCAGGCTTGGTGATACAATATCATGCTTTTCAAAATCTTCTTGCTGGGGAATGTTGATTGGATTTATCTGCCATTATACAAGTGATGAAGGCTCTGTCAGCCACCAGGGAATCTACTCTGCCTTATTGCTTTCCATTTTGCTCTGCTTCAAAATGTTCACCTTTTTTTTTCCTGTCAACCATACTCATTTAAAAACCAACTGTATGTGGCCAATCAAACCACCGTACCAAGTAACTTAGAGAAGTGCATAAAGGTGGTGTTTGGGCAGTGGCCAGGGAAATAAGCTTCAAATGGTGGGAGTGTTAGCATAGCATCTGTGTTTCTCTGTTTATGAGCTCTGACTGTAATACTGATCTTTTTTTTGTATTAGAAAAAAATTTGTTCAAAACTCATTAAAGTGAATAAACCTGTATTTTAGAACCAGGAACAAGGAAACTAAACTTCTTATTGAGTTAAATTGTATAAATTTTTCAAGGGTTTCCAGGGTAAGCTGACTCACATGATAAAAATAACTAAGTTATGAACATTTTTGTTCATTATCTGTTCAATATATTTGTGGCCTTTTTCATGTCAGTTTTCTTTAGGACAAGTAGAATTTCATCTAAACTCTTCAGTAAATGTTTACTTTCTTAAGGGTTCTAGGTTGTTGCTAAATTTCCCAAATTTTAGATGCTGGCTTATAATATAAGCAAGTTATATAACTTGCTTTTGCTAAGCATCTGTTTTCTTTCTGCCACTCTCTATAAGCGGGTAATTGATACTAGCAACTGACAGGTTGTGACTGATGTACCCTTAAACTAAAAGCAGGAATTTATTAATTTGCTTTTTTTTTTTTTTTTTTTTTGAGACTGAGTCTCACTCTGTTGCCCTGGCTAGAGTGCCGTGGCGTCAGCCTAGCTCACAGCAACCTCAAACTCCTGGGCTCAAGCGATCTTTCTGCCTCAGCCTCCCAAGTAGCTGGGACTACAGGCATGTACCACCATGTCCGGCTAATTTTTCTATTTTTGGTAGAGATGGGGTCTCACTCTTGTTCAAGCTGGTCTTGAACTCCTGAAACCAAAAAATTCATGTGACTCACTTTATTGTGATGTTGGCTTTATCGAGGTGGTCTGGAACTGAACCCACAATATCTCCAAGGTACACCTGCATGTGTTTATACAGAGGGTATATATTTTCCAGAAAATATTTGCTCCATTTTCCGTTTCCCCCCTCGCTGGGATGAAGTACACCCTCCCGCCCTCTCTGACGTGCAGCTTGGCCATGTGACTCGCTGTGGTTGATGGGACGTGTGCGGGTGTCTTTGGCTTCGCTTTCCCCTCTGGCGACTGCCCAGGAGCAGGGGATGCTCCAGGTGTTCTGGCCTCCAGGGTGAACCAGGTGGTGCAGCACAGGGCACGCAGTGCCTCGCCGACCTACGCGGGCAGCAGCACCGCCTGCCGAGCCCATGCGAGGTCAGCGGAGCCGCAGCTGACCAGCAGACCCACACGCGTGGGAGGAAACGCTGCCGCATGCCAGCCGCGGAGCTCTGCGTGCTCGGTCGGTGCGGCCTTGCGGCGGTCACAGCGGACTCTGTAGCCTCTTTCAAAACGTGTTCCTCGCCCACACGTGGGACTTGGGGATATGGGATTCTTGAAGCGTGTAATCACCCTGTCCCACCTTTTATTTTCAATTCCACGTAGGGGTGATGCTTGACATTTCAAAATTTCCGATTTCTCTTTACATTCTCTGCTCTTGGTGGTGTTGACATCCTGCTCATTCAGAATGGCCTGCAGATCTCGCCGCTCTGTTCCCCACTAGGACCCTCCTTAGTGCTCTCGCCCGTTCTTCCCTTCCAGGGGGGAAGTCGGGGTGCTGTCTCAGAACAGCCGTTAGATGTGAAACGAGGCCGCACGACCGCGAGCCTCGAGGCACTGAGACTGAGCCCTCCACGCGGATCCCTCCATGTGAAGTTCCTTCACCTTTCTGGGTGATGACTTTTTTATCTGTCTTAAGCCTTGGAATGAGCTTCGCTTATGGTACTCGCCAAGGCAAGATCAGAGGATGTCCCAGAGTTTCACACCTGCCCTAGAGTACCTTGGCTCCCTCTCCCGCAGCCCAGCTGCAGAGTCCTGGGAGTGGCCGGCCGGGCTAGACGGTGACGGTGACCGCATCCCAGCCCGGCTCCTCCCCCACCCACTGCCCTGTCCTTCCTTCCATCTCCACGTGGCCCACGAGAGCCAGAACACACTTGGCTCCCTCAGTGTGGCTTCCTGGGCAGCCTTGCCCGTGATGCCTTCGAGGCGAGCTGGGGGTTCCGATTCTGCACTCTGCTTCTTTCCCATGCAAGAATCTGGCCTCGTAGAAAAATCTAAGATACCATCGGGAGGTAGATGAAGTACTGGACTTTCTGGAGAGGACTTGACTTTCCTGGCGTGTGCTGTGGGTGGCTCTAGGAGAATGGCCAATGGAGAAGTGTCCTTTACCCAGTGTCCAGCAGGTGCCAGGCACCAGGGTCTGGGGATATGGGATTTTTGAAGGCTTCAATCACAGGAGGTGCAGGGGCCACTGAGTCAGACACGGAGCTTGTGTCTCAGCAAAGTGCCAGGACATTGTCACTTGGGAGCACTGGTCACTTAAACAGGGCAAGGCTGATGGTGGTGCCAACCCTAGACGGCAAAGAGGGACTTTGTCCCACACACATGCCACTCTGATGCCCAGACCCTAAATGTAGGGCGACTTTTCCTTCTCGCTCCTGTTTTGCCTGTGCCCGTCACAAACCAAGCCCTCCAGCCGGGCCCTCCTTGCTCCTCTCCTGCAGCTCGGGGCCCCCCATGGCTTCATGCCCCCTCTCCTGCTCT
>CAUYRT010068492.1:0-26212 GCA_963574885.1 Lepilemur ruficaudatus
GTGTAAGCCACTGCACCTGGCCAGGAGTTAAATTTTGTTAATAGCTTTCTTTTCCTCACTGTGTACCCTACCAAACTAGATTAGTTCAGAGTTAAAAAGAACCCACTGGAGGTAAATTGGGACAGCAAGTGTTAGATCTGGGCTGGTCCCTTCCCCATATAATTAGGTCCCTGGTTATATGTTTCTATAGCAACCTATACTTCCTCTTTCAGAATAATCATTTCCCTTGTAATTGCTCAGCATCTGTGTCCCGCTTGACTACAAACTTGCTGAAGGCAGGGGTTGTCTTAGACGTTGCTGCCAGTTCTTATAACAGTGTCTGGTACACAGTGTGTTCTCAAATATTTGTTGCTAGAATAAATGAATGAACTAAATAAGTCTTTCATTTTAGGAATTTATTGTTAACCACCGTGTGAAAATAAATATGGGGAAAATTAGAAGACTGGTTTCTAGTCTGCTTCTAACTCTGAGCTAAGAACCAGAGTTAGGCTGGTAGCTCTTACAAGCTGGTCCTCCTCCCATGCTGGCTCCATCTTTACTTCAGTTATCTCTTTTCACAGAAGATACCACTCAGGAAGAGCCAGGAGTGAAAACTAGAGTAGGTGTCCGCAGTTCTCTTCACCTCTATTCTGCTGTCCATGTATAAATAAATGTGGGCCATTTCCTTGATATTGGGGTTTTCTCAAGAAACTTTATGGTATGGGTCAAATCACTGGTAGTTAAAAAAAAAATGTGTTAACTCTCAAGTAACACTTTCTTCCTGACCTGATTGAAAAGCCTCTGCATCTCGGCTTCTCATTTGAAATCAGCAAACTGTACTCCTAGAACTCAAGCTTCACGAAGGTGGGTGGTTTTATTTTGCAAACCGCAATACCTCCATGGCCTAGAAGCAGGCCTAACACGTAATTGCTCACAGTGAATACTCACGCCTTCAGACCCTGCCTAGAGATCTTTTCTCCTTGTAGCTCAGCCTTTCTAATTTAGAATTTAGGGAGGTCAAAGTTAAAAAAAAAAAAAAAATTAAAAAAGCCTTGCAGCACCACTCAGAGGTGAGGATATTCAGCACAACAAGCTACTTGTCTTGAGATATGTTTCGTCTAGAAGAAAAAGCACATTTCTGCAGACAGATCAAAGGTGTTTATTAAGCGATGCGTGCCCAGCTCTGGCTTCCCAGTCAAGTGGGACACCAGCCGTCACGCCACCCAGGCAGGGCACAGTGAGGGCGGCAGCGGGCAACCGGTTTCGCCAGGTCCCGCCTTCTTTCGTTCACTTCCGCCCCTCCTCGTTCTACGCAGACGGGTGGGGCCGCGTTCTGTCTGGCCGGAAAAGGCGGGCCATCGGTGGCCCAGGTTCCGGCACAGCTGGGTGGCCTCGCCGGCGGTCCCCACACAAGGCGGCGCGCGAGCAGGGGGATGACGTCACGGAAGGGGGAGAAGAGGCGGGCGAGTGGGTGCGCATGCGCAACAAGCCGTGTTTGCAGCAGGGCGCGGGGCGCTAGCTGCCTTCCCTACGCGGGCAGAAAGCCGGAAGGAGTTCCTGAGCGCGCGGACTTGCAGCGGAAGTGGAAGAAGAACGTACGTGAGCGAGACCTCCGCCTCATTTACCAAATCACTCGTGTGCTCACGTGTGGGTGTGTGGATTGGAGGGAGTCCATTTTCTGAGGGTCTTTGGATGTTGGTCAGAAGGGGAAGGCGGGGCCAGCAGAAGTTAAAATAGGACCATCCTGCAGTTCTAGCGGATTTCATTTATATTTCAGGGTGAAATGGATTTTAGTTCACATCCTGGGGTACGTTAGTTTAATCAGATTGCTGTTCTTAAAACTCTTCTTAGCAGGAAAAGGAGGGGAAGTTGGCGGTGGAAAAACTACATTTGGAACCTAGAGTTATGTCCCAGAAGGGCAGTTTTGTGTGAAATGCTTTTTTGAATTTTGTCAAGATTAATCTGCCTCTTCTCTGCCCCAAACTCCTTAAGGTTTGACTCAGAGAACATAATTTGCAATAGGTAAATTTAGAATAGAAGCCATATAAAATAGAAATCTGGCCATAAGTGAAGAAAAACACAAATTTGGGACTCAGAGAGACCAAGTCAATAAGAGAAATCAGATAGCATTGATGACTCCATCTTGGGTGGGCTGGATCAGAATTTCAAACCAGAGGAAGGGACAAAATAACCTTTGGAAGATGCTATAACACTTAATGGGAAGGCTGTTGACAGGTTTCCTGGTCTGTCACTTGCTGGTGTGAATAATTCCCTGCTACTGCTTTGTTCCTAGACTCCTGCTCAAGTGTCTGGAGCTGAAAGATGCAACTCAGGGAAGGGAACTGTGGCTAGCTAAGGAAGCCATGCTTGATGTTCCTTCTAGATCTCATGTCAACACCAAGCCCTCAGCTGCTGGTGGCAGCTGCTCAGCAGACCCTGGGCATGGGAAAGAGGCGAGATCCACCCCGCGCCATCTGTCTTCATCTTGCTGGAGAGGTGCTGGCTGTGGCCCAGGGACTGAAGCCAGCTCTGCTCTATGATTGTAACTGCGCAAGGACATCAGAGCTCCAGAGTTATCTGGAGAAGCTGCAGGGACTGGGTTTCCTGACCCTGGGACTTCACATCCTTGAGATTGGAGAAAACAGCCTTATTATCAGTCCTGAGCATGTATGTCAGCACTTGGAGCAGGTGCTGCTTGGTACCATAGCCTTTGTAAATGTTTCCAGCTCCCAGTCTCACCCTTCTATCTGCTCCCTGGACCAGCTTCAGGACTTGAAGACCCTTGTGGCTGAAATCATCACGCATTTGCGGGGGCTGAAGAGGGACCTGTCGTTAGTCTCACACAGCAGACTCCATTCCTCAGACTGGAATCTCTGTACTGTATTTGGGATACTCCTTGGCTATCCTGTCCCTTATACCTTTCACCTGAACCAAGGAGATAACAACTGCTTAGCCCTGACTCCACTACGAGTATTCACTGTCCGGATCTCATGGCTGCTAGGTCAGCCTCCAGTCCTGCTCTATTCCTTTAGTGTCCCAGAGAGCTTGTTCCCAGCCCTGAGGGACATTCTAAACTCCTGGGAGAAGAATCTCAGAATCCGATTTAGGACTCAGAATGACTTTCCTGACCTCAGCATCTCCTCTGACATAGTCACACTGCCAGCTGTGGCCCTCTGACTTTAACTGTTCTCCCATGTAGAAGGTACTAAGTAAATGATCATCTCTAGGTTGGGGATGGCGTATAGGAATCATCTAAATCGTCAGTTCCAAGCGTCTTGAGTGGGAGAATGCTGTAATCAATTGGCCACATATGCAGAGGGCATGCAATAGGTGATGGTGGTGGCAGTGGTAGCATTGGCAGTACATGTTTGCTATTTCTATATTAGGAAGTCCTCTTAGTGGAGATATCTTCATTTTTCACTTGATAAGAGGAAAGAGATGGTAGAGGAAAAGCAGTATTTGTATGATAGCCTTGTAAATATACCTACCCTATGTGGGTAGTGTCTTCCAGGAAAGTAGAATGGCTGTGGGCTTTTTCGCATGTGTACATAGTCCAACTGAATTTGACTAAGGAGAGTAGACCAGTATGCTTAAGTGATATGATACTTGTGACACATCATTCAGAAATAAACTGAGAGTTCTGAATCTGGTCAGGTGAAGTTTATTTACAGTTGGTTAACAAAATAACAAAAAGTCAGAAATCCCAATTCAGCTGGGGAAAAGCCCAAGCTGTAAACTTCCCAGACCTGAGAATCTTGCATCTTGTTGTCACCCAAGGCAGCTGTCACAAGTTATTCATCAGGTTGTCTTTGTGGGCCAGGAACACTGCCAGTGCTATAGCAATCACCACCATCAGCATTGGGAGCCATCGACCACATCGCCTCTGTGCAGGGGGCAGGGGAGGCAGAAGAAAGCAGCCATGAGTTGGGTGGAGAAGATAAAGGCAAAAATAATCTTCCTTCTTCCTGCTCTAGCCCAGTGGAAAACCTTGGGTTGGTGGAGGAGAAACAGCTATTTACTTCATTGTCTCTCCCACATTCTGTCCCCTCCCTCGGGATAAAAATCACTTTACCAGTGTCCCTGCCCCAGGGAACCATATTCAGCAGGAGCCAGATACTTAAATGCTTATATGAATAATCAAGGGTGGAAAATAACTCAGCAAAATCATATGATTGTATGCCTCAGTACTTTTTTTTTTTTTTTTGGGACAGTCTTATCTGTCATTCCAGCTAGAGTGCAGTGGCATGATCATAGCTCACTGCAACCTCAAACTCCAGGGCTCAAGCAATTCTCCTGGCTCAGCCTCCTGAATAGCTAGGACTACAGGTGTGCACCACTCACCTGGCTAAATTTTTAAATTTTTTGTAGACACAGAGTCTTGCTGTGTTGCTCAGGCTAGTCTTGAACTCTTGGACTCAAGCGATCCTCCTGCCTCAGCCTCCCAAAATGCTAGGATTATGGGCATGAGCTACCACCCCCAGCCTGCCTTAGTACTTCTGATCTCCTCCTTCTGTCCTTGCCACCATGCTCACCATAGGCTAAAAGAATACGCTTTCATACTTTAGCTAATAGTAAGCTTTTCCCTTCCGGCTCAAGAGTTCCATGAAAGTTGAGGTTAGATGACAGTGTTTCTTCCCATGGTTGCCACTCTATCAGTATAGTATAAACCAAGTGGAGTGGGACAGGCTGGCCAGATGTTGGCATGAGCTGATAAAATTTTCTGTGTAAGACTTGGCTAAAGAAGGAATTGTGCCACTGTCATCAGGGGGTATATGGGAGGATAGACCCTCTTACTGTGGGAGGCGGTTGCTGGCTCTGGTTCAGCTCTTCTCTACAGTGCTGCAGCTTACGCAGGCAGGAGAGGTACTCGTCACTGAGGTTGTCTAACTCTGAATGCAGTTCTCTGCACTGGGGAGAATATAACCAAGGTCATCACCATTACTTCGGTCTAGGACAGAGTCCAGGTAGGGGAGACTACCCTGTGTAAGTTACTCCTTTATTTGGAATTTTTACCATCCTCTCTTTCCCATTGTTTCTTAGAGATTTCGGTTTGTCTTTCTACTGTCTCACCTAGTGTATCCGAAATATGTTCATTTAAATGATTATAATGCATGTAATATTACACTTATACATGTAAGTTCTTTTATGTGACATTGTACCTGCAAGTGCTTTGTAAATGGGGGACACCAAAAAATGAAGTTCTTAATAGCACAGAAGACCTAGACGTGACCTTAGTCCAAGTCTCTTTTTTCAGGAGCTAGTCGCATGTGAATACTTCCAGGGATATGTATGTTTGTGGGTATGTAGAGAGGAAAGAGTATTATTATTTAAAAGATGGTATATAAAGCTTTAAGATACTCAATATGGGACAACGTTTGAGAAGTTAATATGTTTATTAAAATGTGTTTGAGTTTATGTTGACTTTCCAAAAGGTAACTAATAAAACCTTGAATAGGAGTTGGTATAAATAAGGAAGGGAAAAAATTGACAAGTCAGTCCAAAAAGCAAAGACATTTTATACGGGCAATGAATACCTGTGGGCATCCAATCACAATTTAAACTATGAAATCCCTGCTGGCCGACTGTCTCCCAGTTTCTCCTGCCACTCTGCAGATGAGCCCCTCACCATCCGAGTTCACCTTCTCACCTCCTTTTCCTTGGCCTGGAGCTGCAAAGTCTTCTTTTGCAGCTGGTCTCTGAGATCCCAGTCTTTCTCCTTCCCTGTACCCTCAGGCTCCACTTCGTTATTGAAGGCCTTGGGACTCCACACAGGCAAAGCCTGATCTAAAAAAGCAGCCAGATTCTCAGAGTGAGACCCACTCCTCTGAGGAAGGGCCTTGTCACAGAGTGAGAACCCCTAGGAGTGGGGGCAGAGGAGGGAAAATGGGAGGGTCTGCCCTTGGGTAGACTGAATGGAATGGAATTCTTTGACAACTCCCTATGGGACCCGGCTTTGCCTGGACTGCCACCTGGAATTTCATCTCTTTGAGGGCAAAGTTGGCTCTTTTTTTGCATTCCCCAACTCTTCTGCAATGCTAGATATTTTTAGTGAATACATATTAATTGAATTCTTTGGTTGTATGTCTCATCTTTACTAGTTTGTCAGGTAGCTTTGCTGGATGCTTTAATATATGATCCCTTTTCTCTTAATGTCCTCATTTCAAAGTCATGAAAATGGCAATTGTATCCTAAAATTTTATCTTCATGTGGCTAAAGATGGTTTTTCAGCCACCTTTTAATCTTAGTCTTGGTGAAAAGAGCACTGGACTAGAAGTCAGAAGTTCTAAATTGTTGTCTTAGTTCTGTCCTTAATTTGTGTGACCATAGACCTTCGTGTTTTTATCCATACCATGTGGGCATAATAATTCTGCTTTATCTATCTATTATACCCAGTGATTGTGAAGAGAAAACAAACAGTCATGTGTAGCGGATAGGAGAGGAGCTATTGCCTCCTTCGTATACATGATGAATTCTCAGGAAACTTGGGCAACAGACTTTATGCCTAAGAGTGAGATGACTCTTGCATGCTATGTGGTTTAGGGCTGGGAGCTGGATATGATTTGGAAAATCAAGTGTGTAAAAATTGACATGAAATCCTGCATTCAAAATGAATTTATTGAAATGTTCAACACAGACATATGCTTTCAGAGAGAATAGAAATTCTTTTTCACGATTTATATACCTCAGGATAGAAGGTTAACTAGTTGAAGTATTCTTAGAGCCAATGGTCAGTCCTTAAAAGCTCCTCTATATCCCTGACTTAACAGAGTCCCAGAACTGGATGGGACTCCAAGAGGTCATGTAGTCCATCCCCCTGCCTACAGGCAGGCAAGGAAAGAGCAATATCTTAGAATTTGTGGTAGTAAATTTGCTGACCTTTCTTTGTTAAGAGTTTCTCCTGTTCTTGAAGCTGTACGGATTGATTCTGAAGCAGACCTGTTGGAAAACACAAGGAACTTGTCTATTCTAGCATAATAATTATAAATGGTCTCTTTTCAGAACTCTGGTTAGAACCTTTAATTATTAAAAATGCTTCTTTCTGCTATGGGTTGAATTTTGTCCCCAAAATTTATACGTTGAAGTCCTAACCCCCAGTACCTCAGATTGTGACCTATTTGGACATGGGTTCTTTACAGAGGTAGTCAAGTTAAAATGAGGTCATTTAGGTGGGCCCTAGTCCAGTATAACTGGTGTCCTTATAAGAAGGAAAAATTTAGACACAGATATGTTCATGGGAAAGATGATGTGAAGAGACACTGAGAGAAGATGGCCACCTACAACGCCAAGGAGAGAGGCCTGTAATAGATCCTTCCATAAAAGCCCTCAGAAGGAACCAACCCTGCTGACACCCTGGTTTTGAACTTCAAGTCTCCAGACTGTGAGACAATAAACTTTTTTTTCTTCAAGTCACCTAATGTGTGCTACTTTGCTATGAACATACCATTCTTGTATCTCCTTCTATTATGTTTTTATCTTCAAGTCTCTGCTTAACTGTTACCTTAGTAGAAAGGCTTTCCCAGATGACTCTATATAAAATAGCAACCATTTCCTCTTTAACCTGCTTTACTTTTCTCCATAGCAGTTGTTACGACTTGATACATATTTATTTGCTTATGGAAACTTTGCATTGGACTGTAGAGCTTACTTAGAATGTAAGCTTCATGAGGGAAGGAGCTATTGGTTTTTTGATTATTATACTATATCACTGTATATATCTAGAGTGCCTGGTACTTGGTAGGGGCTCAGTGAATTTGTACTGAATGAGTGAAAGCATGGTTTTGAAGTGACTTCCTGCCCATCCAGTCCCTGCTGTGTAGGAGCTCCCGATCAGATCCGCCATGTTCTTCCTCCCTCTCCCCTGTGGTTGCTGTTTGCTTGAAGCATCTGTCGGGTGTCTGAGGTTAAGGTGGTGAACAAACAGTAGAGGTGTCAGTTGAGTCATGTTTTTCAGCTTTTCAGAAATTGTCTGCTTTTCTTCTGAAAAGTAGTCCCTTTTCTTTTCTGGGCTCAATATGTAGTTTGAGGTAGATTGAGGCATGTGTAGTGTGAGCTTACTTTCTAAACCATTCCTAGTGACAAAGGTGTATGTGATGTATGCATGTACGTAAGTTAGAATACATAAAATAAGAACTTCTCTAGAATACCCAATACTTTTTAAAATCTGCAATTCTAGGGGAAATGAATGTAAGTGGTTGTCATTGGCATGGAAGGAGAAAAGTAGAAAAGAAAAAAAGGAACAGAGGCTAATATATAACTTGTGAAGAGCTATGTAATGACCTCACTTCACAAGAAGAGAGTCTGAAAATGCATAGAGGTAGAGGAGATGCCAGAGACTGGGCCCTCCTCTGGATGCCTTTTGTGGACCAGAAGCCCGAGGAACACTAAAAAACCACCTGTGCTACTTTGAGAAACTGTAAAGGGAACTTACTCTGTAACTGTTGTACTCTGGTCATCAGGGCGAGTTTCTCCTCCTCTGACTTCTTTAGTTGATCTGAAAATGAAATAGTGTAAACCAAAATAGAAGAACCCAGACTTAATGAACTCCTATGTGAGGATAAAAATGAGTAACAGGTGTTGTATTATCTGTGGCCTCTAATGTGTCAAATGGAAGTTGTTCTGTCTTCTACTTGTTCTATTTCTGAAGAGATCAGGCAGAAGCCAAGTACCTTGAATTTTGTGCATCAACAATGCTGGGTTGAATTAAGGATTGTATTTACCCATTACCTTGTCCTCTCTTTGAGCTGACACAAGAGGCTGTGAGTGGAAGACTCTCACTATGCCTTGTGTTTCCACTGACCTTTCTCTTTCAAATTAGGAATGTGGCCTTGATGGGTGTGACTGATGTGGGAGCAGCTATGATCTGGCCCAGAGGGATGGGCTGGAAAAGAGAGTTCAGACAACAAGATTCTCTAGTGCAGTGAAATTAATTTTCAATCTTGGATGATTAAAACAGCCCTGCCTCTCCCTTAAGGTAAAATGAAATCATAAAGCCAGCCAAGCAAACAAATGAAAGGCTGAAGCCTTTCTCTCCACCCAACTTACTTAGCTCACTCAGCCATGGTTCCCATGCTCCCATGGCTTGAAAGAAGTACCTTGTAGGTCCTGGGTATCTGAGCTGCACAGGTCTCTGTCCCCTTGCAGGCGTTCAATCTTGGCCTGCAGTTCCTGGTGCTCCTTCTCCAAAAATTGCAGGGCCTGGTTCATCTGTGAGTCTCTGCTGTCTGCTCCCTGGAAGGGGGAGGAGGCAGGGCCGACCCAGAAGGAGGTCAGTGCTGGGGTGGAGGTTGGGGGCAGGTCCCATGGAAGAAGAAAATTATAGAAAATTGTAGAATTTTAGATAGAGAAGGAATATTAGGGAAATGGGAAAATAGGGAATTTTTTTGTATTCTTCCACTTGTTCTGCTCTGTTCCTCATGTTTATAACAGTGCATTAGGCTTTTGATATTCATAAAGGACTCTGGTAGTAAATCACCAAATTACTTTGGAATTTCAATTCATCACTTTTCTACATGTTTTCACTTTTTCTTTGTATTATAGCACTATCAATTTTTTTTTGCTAGGACCATTTTTCACAAAGAATTAAGGTTAAAAAATCCCAAAACCTTCATAAGAGCTTTATAGGTAATGAGAAGAAAACAACAAAGGTTGAGATGTGAATGTGATGCAGAGTGGCCAGCTAGGCTCACTCCTGTGATAAGGCTCTTATCACGTGAGCAGTTCTGATCTGTGCTGTAGGAAAATTACAAAGGTTAGCTTTTGAAGTGGAGCCTCAAAATTCCAAACCGAGTAAGTAAAATCGATGCAAAATAATAGCTAATGTTTATTGAGTGCTCATATGTGCTAGGTATTATGTTAAGTGTTCTATATGGATCACCTTATAATTGTCACAATGATCCTATGATATAGGTGTTATTATCCTCATTTTAGAGATGAGAAAACTGAGGCTTAGAAGGTTAGTTAACTTTTCCAAGGTAGCAGATTAGACATGATGGAACCCTTGAGAATGCCAAGGGTCTATTGTAATCACTTAAAAAACACATTGGCAGGATGTGTTAGTTAATACTCTCCTATAAATAAATTCGTGACCTTTGTTCAATGGGCAATTCTGAACTGGATGCTCTACTACGATAGAGTTTGGAGAGTGGGTTAGGGTATGACATTTGTAGGCTGATGAATATTGCAGTCTAGCCCTTTGCATTTGGATGGTGTCATTCCAATGAATGCTTAGTTCATTTGCATGATCAGTGCAGACATCCTTGCTAAACTTGAAATTAGATTTCAGAGCCAAAACAGTGAGTCTTGTACAAAGTGGACAGTGAGTGAGGAACTGAAAGCCATTGCCTTTGGAGCCCCCAACCTGGCAGTAGCTTCCCTCAATCACCACCCCTCTTCCCCATAACGTGCCTCCTCTCCCCACCCTAGTGCCTGGTACCTGCAATTTGGACTGAAGCACGTGGAGCTGGCTCTCCAACTCTCTGTGCTGGGTCCCTAGGGTCCTCCAGTCCTCTTTCAGAGCCTCGTACTGGCTCCTCCACTCTTCACACTTCTGCTCCGCTAGGGCCAGGGACCGCTGAGGGAGATCAGAGAGGAGGAAGTTCCAGGGAGTTGTACAACTGGCTCTCCTGCTCCCCCTAGCAGCCCTGAGGTCCCCAGCCCTGCACCTGCGTGCTCTGCAGTTGCTGCTCTGCATTCATTTTCTCCTCCAGCACTTTCTGCAGAGACTCCTTGGCCTTCTGTTCATAGCTGTTTTTCTGGTCTTCCATCTCCAACAGCACTTTTTTTATTCCCCAAGGGGAGTATTTCTGTAAATTTGATGCAATTCAGCACATACACATTGAGCATCTGTGTGCCAAACACTGAGGTGAGATACAGAAATGAAAAGAAGTTGGTCCTTGCCCCCAGGGCAGAGATACTAGTAACCTGGTGGTGGACCTTTTCTTCCAGGCTGGAGCTAGCAGGGAGAGTCCCTCAGGCAATGTGAGAGAGGTGGGGTGGCGGGGGAAGGTAATAAGCAGTGCCCTAGGCTTCCTGGGCATTGTACCCTAGGTCTACCACAGGCTCTTGAAATCTAGTATGTCCAAACAGAACTCATCTTTCTAAACCTGCTCCTTTCTCCTGGGTTTCCTGTCTCAGTGGCCAGCATTAACACCCATCTGGGCTCCCAAGCCCTAAACCAGGAAGTCAACCTTAATTTCTCTTTCACTTTCTCCTAGTGGTCGGTTGGTCACTGAGCCTAGTCAGCATCCTCATACCTTTCTCCTCTCTATCCCTACTGCTACTTCCTTAGTTCAGGCTAATAAGATTATTATATGGATTGATGCAATAGTCTCCCTATCTTCAAGCCTTGCCTCCCTTCAAATCCTGCAGTTAGAGTGTTCTTTCTAAAATGCAAATCTGATCATGCCACTCCCTGGGTAAATCTTCTGATGGATTCTCAGTGTCCTAAGGATCACATCCAAACTTCTTGGCATAGCTCTTGTTTACAATCCCAGACTTTTCATCCCATACTACTTCCACCTAAGCTGCACTGCTTGCAGATGTCCTAAGCAAGTGCTTTTTGGCCTCTGCCTTTTCTCATATAGTTTCTTCTACCTAGAGTTGGTTAACTTCTGCTCATGGCCCAAGTATCATCAGTTCAGAAAAATCTTAACTAACTATTCCCACCCCCCAAATCCTTTTGGATTAGGTAGCTTTTCTTAGTGTTCATAGTGTTCACGTAGTATCCCCCGTATGCCTTGATTGTTCCACTCTATTGACTCATTTGTCTCCCCTATTGGATTGTAAACTCCTTCAGAGCAAGGAGCATTCTGCTGCTGCTTTTAAAAAATATCTTTGTAGTCTTCCCTACAATCCCTACTGAACTCGGTGTTTTTAAATTAACATATTTGCATTTTAAAATTACTCCTGGCTTTGGGATTAAGAAAGAGACACAAGAGCAACTTCGCAAATTCACTGGAGATCTTGCCCTTCCCATGCCTTTCGTCTTTATGCCTTGTGATTTTGGGGGAGGCAGGCAGCTGTTACTGTCAATTCTGGATTACCCACTGGGTAAGCCATAGTCTAGATGATGAAAATTTAGGGATCATTATGAAATCATTTCCATTTATCTTTGGAATTGTCTGAAATTTGGATTTAAATGTGAATGGGTCTTGTGTTTCTGGAATTTTCATTAATAACCAGATCCAGGAGTTACTGGTTGAGGTCGTATGTAGGGAATGTCCCAGTTACTGGACTTAATTAACTATGCTGGTCATTGATTAAGTCTTATCTCTCATTGAAAATGAATAGATTGGCATTCTGGATTATATGTTGGTCTCTTATGACCTTGGTTGTTCATAAGAGCCTGACAAAACTGGTCATACTGAAAAATAAAAGTTGCGGACCAGGAAACCTGTAGACTATATGAAATCTGTTCCCCTGCAAGATCCTAACTGTGTGGCCAGGACTATCTTCTCTCTCTGACTCCAAATGGGAGAAGTGTGGCCGCCCCACTCCGTTCTCTTATTTGACATCTCCCTACCTTTCGGAGATGCATGCCTTCTCAAATGTGAAGCTGATTTCTTTCTCTCTCTTATAATTCAAGATTAGGCCAGTCAAAATATTACTAATGCTGGATAACAATGTTACAGAAGAGCCAGGAGTCACAGTCTTTAACTTTCTTCTAGGGATTGCTAGAAAACTAGAAAAAAGTTGTCCGTGGGATGAAAGTTGTTTTGCAAGATTTCATTATAACATCTGACTTGTCAAAGACTGGAACCTATGAAGGTCTGTCTGGGTGGTGTGAATCTTTACCAAGAGCCTTTCCCTACAGTTTCAAGTATTCTCAGGGTGCCTTGATGCTGACAAAAGTGGTCAGTGCTGGGACCAGGGTGCAAAGAGAAGCATACTGGGGGTGGGGAGAGAGAGGAGGATGATGGAGATAGCCTCATGGTGAATTAGGAACTAAAGTGAAAATGGCCAAGCCAGAGCCAGGTAAGTAGGAGTGAGTGTGTTAATCTCTATCTGGTGGTATTTCTAGAAAGGAGGACTGAGGTTCAAGCATTCTCCTTATTTAATTCTGGATTCACGAACTGGAAGTGTCCTCCAATGCTTACCTGGGTGCAGGCGTACAGCTGGTTTTCTAAGGATCTCAGCTTGCCTTTCAATTTGTCTTCATTAAGCTGTCCCTGGAGCAAACGGGAATGAGTTTGGGTCAAAAGATAGTCACAAAGAGTTTTATTCTATATTCCCATCCCACTGACCAGCACAATGAACTCTTTCAGGAGGTGGACAGGAGCAAAAATGACAAAGGATGTTGGGTAGAAGAGGACCTTCTCCTCTTTCTCTGGACTAGGACAAGAAGGAATCAGACTGGCCCCGAAAGTCTTTTTACCTTGAAGTTCTCTATCAAATGGCTCAGGGTGTTACAGCAGGGGGCCACTGGAAGGAAAGCTTCTAAGCTGTCCTTTTTCTCATTACCTCCCTTCCCTGTCTAGGCACTACCACACTCCTCCCCTCCTCTCAGTCTTGTACCTGGACTCTAAAGTATAGGCCAGTAAGGCAAAAAAGGGGTCCCCTCCCAGAGGGAACATGTATTCCCTTCCTTACTCCCTGTGAGGGGCTGAACTGTGCTCCTTCAAAATTCCTTTGTTGAAGTCCTAACCTCAAGTACTTCACAACGTGACCATATTTGGAGATAAGGTCTTTAAAGAGATAATTAAGTTAAATTTAGGCCATTAGGGTGTTCCCTAATCCAATATGATAGGAGTCCTTACAAAAAGAGGAGATCGGGGCACGGGAAGACACAGATGGCCATCTGCAAACCAAGGAGAGAGACCACAGGAGAAACCAACCCTGATCAACCTCTATCCCAGACGTTTAGCCTCCAGAACCGTGAGAAAATAAATTTCTGTTACTGAAGTCCCCTAGTCTGTGGTACCTTGTTATGGCAGCTCTAGCAGATTAATATACCCCCCTCCCTGCCACACATACACACACACACACACACACACACACACACACACACACACACACACACAAGTACTGGACTCAAGATGAGACATTCTTTAAGAAAGCAATAAATGGAAGGAGAAATAGAAAAGCAGGGTGGGGATGGCAGGGGGTACTAGGGGGCTTCTCAGAAAGTCACATTCTATTTACACGTAAGCCAGGTCTGACTAATGGCCTTTTGGACATTGCAAGAAGGATGCTAATCTCAAGGGCAGGAGTGGGAAAAGGCCAGCGTGAAGGGCCAGCCTCTGGTTTCTCTATTTTTTGGTATTTCAGCTGAGTAGCTAACAACTTCCTTGCTGCATTGTTCTTTCCTCCACTTGCAGACTTGTTCCTTTTTCCCAGGTAGGGGTTTCGTTCTTCCAGCCTTGAGTTTTGTTTAAGGAGCATGTCCGTATGGAGTGGGGCAGGGGTGCCACCGATGAGAGGAAATTTTCCAGAGAAAGGGCCATGAGTCTCTCACAGTAACTGTTTTTCATGTCCTTTCTCTGGCTTGTTCCAATCAGGCCCTGTGGGACACTTGCGTGGGGTCTAGAAATTCCACTTCTCTTCAGGCCTGAGATGCCGCGGCCCCTCTCAGTCAGGCGGCTTGGACGTTTCCAACGCTTATCACGTTTCCGGTCTCTAACGGTCTGGTGGCAGAGGAGGGGACTCTGTTTTGAGGTCCATCTCCCTCAGTGAGTTTCAGGGTGCCCAGGAGGCAGGAAGTGGTATCTCACAGCTCCTGTTTTGATCTTGTTTGGCTAACTCTTCTAACTATGGGAGCCAGGGGGCGCCCCCACCCTCTCTGCTTCCTGTGTTACTCAACTGGGCCTTGAAAAAGCAAAAAGCTTGGCCAAAAATAATTTTTAAAAGTGCCTCCTGCTATTAATGTTTTTCCTAATGTCTCATGTGAGAGAGAGCTGAGAGTCAGGGATTTGGCATCTACAATAACCACAGGGCTTTGGGACAGATAAAAGACATGGACAAAGACTTCCACTGTTTGGGCTCTGAAGTGACTGGTAAAACAGCTGCTTTCCCCAGAGTGGCCTGTTCATTGTCAATCCACAAGTCCTGAAACCACTGGCTCCGTACCCACCTCCCCTGATTCAGATTTTACTCCAGGCATTTTCTTTGCCCAAACTCTCACTATGCAGAATGCAATCAACCCACCAAGTTTAAGGTTTATCTTGCTAGGGTTTGGGAAGAAAACAGGCCCGAGGCATATTCTTACATTTTCCCCATGTCCTACCCTTTTTGGGTATCTCCTCTCTATTTCATAGTATGCCTTTAATCCAATATTTTGCCTCTTCCAAATGTTTTTGTATTTTAGCATAACCCCAGATTGCTTTTCCATTCATGTTGCCATAGAAGACAATTCATGATAGCCCTTCAGTGGGGATGAAGGGCCACCCAAGTGTGGGGCTTGAGCAAAATCTCTTTTCCACAGCTCTGCTTTCCTGGACTCCCCAAGGCAGGCAGGAAAGTCTCAGCCAACTTGCTGCAAATGGGGCACATACTTTCCTGGCCTGAGCCCCAGTTCTCTTCATACTGGAGCCCAGTGTATTACAGTGTGTGGGAAGAAGGACTTTTACAAGCCTGTTGCTGACCTTCTAGGCAGTTATACCCTGGGGGGCAGGGCTCAGAGGGCACAGTAACCCCCCATGGAAAAGGGAGCAAGGCAGAGGCCATACACACCTGGTGCCGATCTGAAGGCTTCGGCTCCTGCTTTTGCTTGGTTTTCCCCCGCCTCTGCTCTGTTCTCCAGAAACAACACCACCTCACGCAGAAGCACCAGCCCACAGCTCCTCTCTGTGCTCTAGGAGAGGTTGCTTAGGGCTTGCAGCCAATCCCCCGCTGCGCTGTCATCTCAAGATCTCAGCGCCATGTTGCAGATCTTAAAACGCAAGTGTTGAGTGCTCGCTTTCTCTACTGGCTGAGCTGCTTCTGCTGTGAAGGTTGGACCCTGCTTGGGAGTCTCAGTAGTGCTCCAGGGCTACTATCACATCCAGAAGGTCTGGAGTCAGCGTGGAGGTGACTCTCGGGGTTCTAATTGTTTGGCGTGAGCTTCTCAGCACATGAAGTTGGAGATTCAATCCGTCGAGGTCAAATGGAAAAAATAAAGGTCTGAACCAGTTCTGGCCACACTCTTCCAACTGTTTTTCCCAAATACCACAGACTGGGACTGTCTCTGCATCGAAGTTGAGGCATTCATGGGAGGTATAGAGAGTTGTCTTGTTTTCGAGGAAGCAAGAACTCTCAACTGAAAAGTTTGAGACTTTTTGTTTTACAAACCGGAAGCTGGGGGGTTGGTGGGGAGGAGGAAGAAGAGAAGGGTGAGGATTGGGAGGGGTGAGAAGAAGGGAAGGAGAAAACCACAGCCAGAGGAACTTCTGCTTTTGGGCTGGAGTATGGGGTGAAACTCCCCAGAAATGTCTTTTAATATATCCCCTATCCACGCTGTTCCCACCAAGCTTGCTGTAATTCCAGCTCTGATTGTGTCTAACCTGGGATATTACAACAGTCTCCATTCCCCACACCCCCAACTGGAGCCAGGGTCCTCATTGTTACAAGTCGTAGAACCTTGTAAGACACAGATCTGATCATTCACTTTCAGTTCAATTCCCAAACAGCGATTGAGCTCCTTCTGAAGATGGGCTAGACATGGTTAAGTGTAGTACTTTAAACCCCAAAAGGCACAAGTCCGTTGCTACTCTGTTTATTGCCTCTAGCAGTGTTGCCCAGACTGTGTAGTGTGCCTTCTCATGGAGCTCTGACAAATATATGGTTTTCCTTTAAGAAGGAGTCCGTACATTATTCAAGTTTAAGATACACTGTTCAACAGAAAAAGTTTAAGTCTCATAATTCTAGAGACCTGTCTGAGACCATTTCTTTGGTGCTACTGTGAGATGATCCCTTCATTTTTGCTACACTCAGCTATACCTTTGTCACACCTCGGCCTGTAATCATTCTGATTCCTTTACCTTAAACACCCTATTTCTTTTTCCTCTTTTTTTCACTTCAGGATTCCTACTTCTGTACTTCTGGTGAATTCCTACTCATCCTTCAAGACCCAGCTAAAATGGACTCTTTCCTTTAGAGCCTTCCCTATTCCCTCTCAGGCAAAATAATTCTCTTTTCCCTGAATCACTTTGTATACTCTGCTGCTATAGCCTTGCTACATTGTTTTGAAGTTATTATTACACATCTCTGTCTTCAAGGATGGAGTGTGAACTCCTCAAGAGCAAGGACCCTACTTATTTTTGTCCCTGTAGCCCTGCACAGAGTGGGAACCTACGAAATGTCTGTTGAACAAATGAACGAGATGATCTCATTCAATTTAGTACAGCACCGGAAACCACCTGGCATGCACAGCTGTGTGCTCTAGGCTCCCACCCTGCCAATGAAAACGACTTCCTTAACGATCAGGAGCCCTGACCGTAGATTCCAGAATCCAGGTACATGTAGAGGGAGTCTGTACGTCTGACGTGAAGAGGGAGGGCTGAGCTTAGAAAGTCTTTTGTACACCACTGGAAGCTTCTCAGTTTTCTTCCCCAGCCTCCCACGATACTTTTCTGTTTAGCACAAGCCATGTTCCAGTATGGCGAGATGCCACAGAGGCCTGTGAGGTTGTGTGGTCTATCTTGTTGCACCTGGTGTTTTATGCTTCGGTGGAGTCAAACTGCTTGTGGTTCCCTGAACAGACTAATCTAGGGGTTTCCATGTGGGGATTCTGAGCAACCCTGGGAATCCCCAAGACCCTTTCAAGGGATCTGCAAGGTCCTTTCTTTTCCAACTACAAATCTATGTGAGACTCAATTTTCTTTGTATACTTCAACCAAAAAAATGTATTGCAGCAAATTGAACGCAGAAGCAAATATGAGAATCAGGCTGTCTTTTGTTCAGCCAGACACTAAAAAGATTTGCAAAAGTGTAAAGCTGATGTTTCTCTCACTATTTTTTTTTCTGAAAATAGGGTTATTTTTTATAAGAATAGTAATTCAGGTTAGCATGTAATGGTTGACTATTGTTATTTTTTTATTTTTAAATTTTTTTTAGAGACAGTGTTACTCTGCTGCCCAGGCTGGAGTGCAGTGGCACAATCATAGCTCACTGCAAGTTTGAACTCCAGGGCTCAAGTGATCCTCTCACCTCTGTCTCCCAAGTAGCTAGGACTATAGGGTCATGCCTCTACACCTAACTTTTTAAGTTTTTTGTAGGGATGATGTCTTGCTATATTACCCAGGCTGGTCTCCCAACTCCTGGCTTCAAGTGATCAGCCTTGGCCTCCCAAAGTGCTGGGATTACAGGTGTGAGCCACCATGCTCAGCCTGTTATTATTTTATAATTAATAAATATTTGTAAGTTTCTGTTTTAATTTCTAATATGGTAAATATGAAAATTTCTTAGGGATTTTCAATAATTAAAATAGTGTAAAAGAGTCCTGAAATAAAAAAGTTAGAGAACCATTGCATTAGACTACATCATATTTCTAGAATAGATCTTTGCCTGTACTGTGTCTCCCACCTAGAATACTATTCCTGTTCCCACATTTGCCTGGCAAATGCTTATATAACTATAAATATTTCTCTGGCTTTCCTCTCCTCTGGAGTCACTCTTTCTTTCTTATATTTTACTATATCCTGAAAAGATTTATTTTCCATATCTTTGCATTTTTTAGGCATCTGTCTCCCTTACAAAATCATGAGCTCTCTAAAAGCAGGAACCCTGCTTAAATAGTCTCATTATTTTCAGTGCTAGGCCAGTGCTTGGTACAGGAACATAGTCTATGAATATTTGTAGAATGAATGGATTAAAATCAAAGGCCTGACCAGTTCTGCCACTAACTAGCTGTGTGACTTTGGGCAAGTTACTTGACCTCTCTGAGACTGTTTCCTCATGGACAAAATGAAAGGATCAGAGTAGATCATCTCCAAGGTCCCTTCCCACTCTGAAATTCATTTTTGGGCTGAACAGTGGCTGTGTGCTGGCATGGATGAATATTGGTGTGAATCCCATACAAAAACAGTTCAAATTTACAATATTTGGTAATATAAACTATTACATATTAGGATATATATAACTATTATATATTAGGATCTTCCTTGTTTCCTTCCAACAAATTAAAAGATGGGAATTCTTGCCACTTTTGGTTCTGGGTCTTCCCTAGATGTGTAGCAGCATGACCTTCAGTTGACAACCTATGTATTTATTGTGACCTGTTTGACCTCTAGGTCTGAGCACCATACCCCTTCCTATCTCTTGCCTCTTCCCAGCTCACCCTTCAGTAGTGAGAAAACTCCTCCTCTTACTGTGATGATGTGGAAAGAAAAATGAGGTGGGAACTTCTAGAAGCTCATGAGCTTTATTCAAACAAAGATTTCATTCTCTTACCTTCCAAGTGCTGTCAGAGGCCTGAATCAGGGTAGACAGTAGGTCTTGGAGAACCACCATTTTCTGTTTTAGGACCAGCTCCCTTTGTAGGGCCTCCTGGGAGGCAAAATGCAAGAAGGTAAGATTAACCTGGAGCAGGAGGGGACAGGTGGATCCAGGAACTGAGGGGAGAGGTCACATGCCACTTACTTTGAGATACTCAGAAAGCTGGATGATTTCCTAGAGAGAAAAAAAAAGATGTTCAGAAAGACTCTAGGTCCCCTGACGCCCCGGGACACAGAACCAGAGCCTGGGTTGGGTTGTGTGGAGCAGACCCCTTCTGCCTTGACTCTGACAGGGTCCCTCTCGGTCCCATGTCTATACGTAGTACTCCCTTGCCATCCAGGAAGAAGGTGCCCCTCCATCCCAGCCTGCATTTACTGTGGAATTCCAGAATGTCAGAGTGTAGATACCCTCTAATTCAACCCTTTTCAAGTGAGGATGTTCTTACCTTATCAAGAACTGCAACTCCATAACTGGGGAAAGAAGAAATAAAAAATAATAATAATAATGGACGAAAGGATCAAGCAAGACAGGAGGCAGTGGGTTGATTCCTCCTGGAATTTCTTCTGAAGAGCCAGTAGAGTAGGGAAGGATTTCCTCTTTCTTAGTTGAGTTGGACATGGAGATTCACTGGGCCCTCTCTCCACCTACTGGGTGGAGGTTTTCAGGCAGAAGCTTAGAAGAGAGTAGTGGATGGGATGTGAGGGGTTTAAGGTCAGGAACATGAAGGCAACTCACTTGGTTTGCTGACTGGCATCATTCTTAATTCTCGGCTGTGCTTCTTCTGCTTTTGTCTGAGTACCTGGGAGGTGGAGGATAAGGTGATGCAGAAGCCATGGGGAGGAAGTGAGGGGAGCGAGGAGGGACGTTGAGTGAGGGAGGCTCTGCTCTTACTACGGTGGTTTCTGGGTGGCTTCTTGATGGGACAGTCCTGTGGTGGAAGGTCCCCGGACTGTGAGGAGAGGTGGTGAGCAGGATCCCTCTGGACGCCTGAGGGAGGAGGATGCTGGGCTGGAACAACCTCAGAGCTGGTCCCTGCCACCTGAAAGGCAAGTGGAGGATGCTGGAAATCATTACTTAGAGCCTCTTAGAAGGTGCTCCTGATGATTGCAGAAAAATGAACCAGTGATTATGTTTGTTATGGACTGAATGTGTTCCCCTAAAATTCATATGTTAAAATTCTAACTCCCAATGGGATGGGATTCTCAAAGGTGGAGCCTTTGAGAAGTAATTAATTAGGTCAGATGGCAGAGCCCTCATGAATGGGATTGGTGCCTTTATAAGAAGAGAGCTTGCTTCCTCTCTCTGCTCTCTGCCATGTAAGATGCACTGAGAGGAAGGCCATCTGCACACCAGGAAGAGTGTCCTCATCAGACACCAGAACTTCTGGAGACTTGATCTTTGACTTCCAGCCTTCAGAATTGTGAGAAATTAATTTCTGTTGTTTAAGCCATCCAGTCTATGGTAATTTTATATAGCAGGCCAAACAGACTAAGACAATGTTTTGGGTCCAGGAAAGCAAAGTAACCCCTCCAAGCCTTCAAAGCCACAAGGCTGCTCCTACTCCTGCCATCCTTGTTCTGGCTGGCAGGAATGGTTCTCCTCAGGCCAGGCAAGTGGGGAGCTGCACTTATCTCTACTTTTCTCTCTAGAATCTCTGATCTACCTTGTTTGGTCTCAGCCACTTACACAGCTGGCATGGTGGTGTGGAAAGGGAACTGGTCCGAGTCGGGGGTGAGGGGATCTGGGTTGAGATTCTGCCTTTTCTAGGTCTCAGTCTCCTGTTTGGAATAGATGATTCCTGAGGTCCCTTTTACATTCTAGGGACGCTTCCTTCCTCTTGGTAAGAGCTGGAAAATCACTGAGGTTTTGTGTGAAGGTAAAGTAGGGAGTTGTCATGCAAGTAGCATTCATTGGGTGTCAGGCAGGAGGGAGAGGGGAGCAGGGGATGGGTAAATTCAGACCTAAAGGGTGCGGTACACACTATCTGGAGGTGGACACATTTGTAGCTATGACTCGAATGGTGCAAAGGTAATATATGTAACCCCCATGTTTATACCTCCATGATAGTCATGAAATTTTGAAAGGAAAATAAAGAAAAAAGGTGGCATACAAGAGCACTCACTATTTCAGAGTAAATACTGGCCAAGCACTGGTAGCACATGTAGTGGTATAGGGAATGGGGAAACGACTTCCCCATCGACAAAATCAACCAGCCATGAAATAACAGAATAGGCTGTTCCAATTAAGGGAGTTCAGTTTTAAGTCTTCAGTAAAGGTGAACCAAGATTTTTCATGGAGGTTATGAAAGAATCAAAGAGGCCTAGGACTTTATCAGGCTAGCCTTGGTCACTAACTCTGTCCTCTCTTTCTTAGATCTCTCTTGCTCTTCCTTTCTATTGGTACAAGCTAAGGCCCCAGATGCTAGAGTACAAGATGAAAGTCTTTATCACTTCCTCAACCCTCTACCCTAGGGGCAGAGTCATAACCACAATAGATTTTCAATAAAACTTGATAGATAGGAATGGTAATTTGCAAAAGAAATTCAGCCAACCTGGTTGGTTTGTTTGCTTGCTTTCAATAAATTATACTCGAGAATCCTTATTAGGGCCACCTTTACTGGTCTTTAAAAATTCTGGAGCTGTTATCTTGAGGTATGTAACTGAAATCATCATCTTTCAACAGAAATAAAATTGGAAAATCTTGTTATCATCAGAACACTAGAAATAAATGAAAATAGACATCAAAAAAAAAAACAAAACGCAAATACTCTGGAGATTTAGTGCGACTCTTCTGTTTTATCTCCCATTAAATCTGCTCTCCATACCCTTTATGGCCTCTTTGAGGCATTGGTGTTCATGAATACAAATATTACTTTAAAAACAAAACAAAAAATTCTTTGCTCTAATTAGGCAAAATGAAAGCCTTCTGTTACGATTTATATTATTAAAATTTTGACATTTTCTAATGGCATAAAACAAGTTTTATTTTTAACAAAGTCTTATATTAGAACAATGCTTGGAAAAGACTTCCAAGTTCTCGTGATGCTTAAGTTTTTGTAATTATTATTTGATACCAAAAATTATGGTGTAACAAAACGATTTTGGTTGTCCTTGATTCCATTTTAGGTAGTAATTGACCTCTAGAATGATATGGATCTAGAACAAACCAATTGAAATTTAAAAAGATAATCCGTGTTAAACAAGTTACATACGTAATAGAAACTGTCATTTCCGGGCAACAGAATCTGGAATGTAAAGCATTCAAGCAGGATTTACCCCTGTCCAAACTATTGAAAGGATTCTTTAATCTGGGGCTTTATAAACACCACAGAATTGTTGAGAATGACTGAACTGTGTTTAAGAATAACACATATGTACACACCCTATTTAAGACATAGGATGAGTTCTGATCTCCATCTTGAGTTGTTTCTCTTTAAGGAACTGGTGATAACTCTCTGACAGTGGGGCAATGGTCACTTTATCTGCTTAAGCCCAGATGTTTTTTAATGTTTCTTTCAAACGTTAAAAAAAAATCTACGTACAACCAACACTCCATTTTGAGTGTATAATTAAAAGATTTTCAGTGAATTTACCAAATTGTGACTGTAAACATTATACTGTAAATGCTTTGTAGTTTTTCCCCCAATAAAAAAGGGAAAAAAAAAAATCTTACAGCATCTTTCCTAGCGTATGTTTTCCTTGCATGAAGGCCTTTATTAAAATTTTTAAAATATGCAATTACAAATGCTCAAATTTACCTCACAGAAAGTCTTTTTGGAAATTTTGCCCTTTCCAAAATATTTTCTATTTAATTTTCTAAAAGAAATGGCTATTCAAGCATATCCCACCCCTCCACAGTGACCCCCCACGTACAAGATGACAATATTTTTTACAATACTTTTTAAGATACTTTTACAAGACGACAGGAGGATTAGGGTTAACTTTCCTCTACTTCTCTTTTTTTTTCTTTTTATCTTTTTTTTTCAGTTCACTGGAGAAACACAAAGATAAAACCTACTTCTCTATTAGCCCTCAGTTGTAGCCTCTTCTCTGAGAGCCAAAAAAGAATCAACCTTGCCTTTCACTCTCATTTTCTTATTCCAGTGACAGAGCCATAGTCTCAAAATTGTTCACATTTCCAGTTTCCTGCCCAACTAGGTTTTATGACCCAGTGCTATAGAGAACTATGGCACTAATAAGCAGTGGTCCTCAATTGTGCCTGCACTCTGCTATTACACTGTTGCGTTATACTATAACTAACCAGAAATATTGAATATGGGGATGGGGCATGGGTATCTATACTTAATAAAAGCTCCTAAGTTGGTTTTATTGCACAGGTAAGAGAATAAAAGAATAAAAGCAACATGAAGGCCAGGCGCAGTGGCTCACACCTGTAATCCTCGCACTCCGAGAGGCTGAGGTGGAGGATCGCTTGAGGTCAGTAGTTCAAGACCAGCCTGAGCAAGAGCAAGACACCGTCTCTACTAAAAACAGAAAAAATTAGCCAGGCGTGGTGGCCTATAGTCCCAGCTACTCGGGAGGGTGAGGCAGGAGGATTGCTTGAGCCCAGGAGTTTGAGGTTGCTGACACCACAGCATTCTAGCCTAGGCAACAGAGTGACACTCTGTCTGAAAGAAAGAAAGAAAAGAAAAGGAAAGAAGGAAAGAAAGAAAGAAAAGAAAGCTTACAAAGTTTTCTCTTTAGCTCTCCTTGCTCAAGTGGATGCTGCTGTCATGTAGATTACTCAGCTACCAGGAGGCCAGACTCATTCAGGAAAGGCTTCACTTAAGTATAACATCACATAAATCTTAAAATATCTTGAGGTTGGGGAAACTGGTTTTTTGAAGCCCAATCCTACTTGGGTGTAGAAGCCAACAAAAATAAACAACAAACAAAGCAGACATCTTGACACCCCAGGAAAGAGCCATAGCTCATTGTTTGATGAACAGATGGATCCAACTCTGCTCCCAAAGACAGCCCATACTCATTTAAAAACTGTCAAGAGCAATTTTTCATGACTTCAAAGTTAAGTTCCAAACTCCTTTCCAATTCCCACCGTGGAAGCAGGATTCCTGGATAGGTCAATTTGAAGTAGCCTGTGCATGAAGGGAGAAGCAGGGTGGGGAGTGGGCCGGCTGGGAGGAGTACGTGGGGGTGGGGTTTGGCCACCCGTGGGCAATGTGGGCATATGGAAAATACGGGTGAGCTGGGGGAATGGTTCTCTTGCAGTGGGAACCTGTTGTGTCTCATGCATGGAAGGTGGCATCCCAGAAGGACCTCTGCTGGGTCGGAGCCTATGAAATGGCTCGCTCTCACCCTGCCGCTCTCTGGGGGTAGGAGAGTTTGCTTACGGAGGAGAACGGATTGGACACGATGCTGCAGGCCGCGGGCTTGCCCTGGCTTGCCCATCTTCCTGGCAAGACAAGTAGTTATTAGAGGCTGGTGATGACTCCCTGTGTCTGGGGACAAGCTGTCTGCATTTCTAGGAGACGCTCCTTCCTAAGGGGAAAGAAAAAGTGCCAGGCCGTGGAAGGGTCCAATTATTGGCGGCTCTATTTTACAGAATGATTGTCTTTGAGTGAAGCATGTGTTATGGAATCAAACTTGGCATTTTTAATTGACATAAAAGCACCTCCATTTTTACATGCTGTGTACATGTATAAAGAAGGAGAATTCTTTACACACTTCTCAGGAAATGGCTTCAGAGCTGCTCTGCCACTCTCAGAATCTTCTTGGACGATGTCTCAAGGGCAATTGCAACATATTTCCTAAATGGGTTTTTCCAATTCATTTGTGTTTTGAATAATGCCTTTATTCAACCATCATAAGATTTTTAAAAATCTGAATGCTATTATCAAAGGTAGCTATTTCTGCTAACATCATTGTAATCAGATCTAAGGGGTTGAAAGGGCTGTGGGCATCTCACTAGGGCCAAATACCTGTGTCAGAAGAATTTTCCAAGAACTTTTGGGATATCCGTGGCCCAGCAATACAAGCTGGAAAACTGGCAACCGTGTTCCAGGGTCTCTGAGTGGGTCTATGCTTGGCGGCTAATGATTCAGAGGACTGTTCTGACCTTGATCTTTGAGTTAATGTCATTGACCCAGCACTGTGACTGCGACAGAAAGCAGCTCTGGGTTTTGGAATCCCATTTGACTTCTAACCCTAGTTCTGGTATGTATAAGTTGTTCACCTTATGAAATCTAATCAAACTCTCTGAGCCTTATAAGATGAGGAAATAAGCCCTCCTCATAGCGCTGTGGGAGGAGAATAAAATGAGACAATGAGTTTGAAATGCCAAATTCAACATTTGTCAAGTGGACAGTCAAAGACTGATAGTGTTCCAGACATTTCCACCCCACTTTGTAAAGTCTACCCCACTTTGAAAAAAAGTCACAGGACCAGCCAGGTGCAGTGGTTCACACCTGTAATCCTAGCACTCTGGGAGGTTGAGGTGGGAGAATTGCTTGAGGTCAGGAGTTTGAGACCAGCCTGAGCAAGAGCAAGATTCTGTCTCCACTAAAAAATTAGAAAAACTTAGCTGGCCTTGGTGGTACACACCTGTAGTGCCAGCTACTTGGGAGGCTGAGGCAGGAGGATCGCTTGAGCCCAGGAGTTTGAGGCTGCAGTGAGCTATGATGACACCACTGCACTCTAGCTTAGGTGACAGAGCAAAACCCTGTCTTAAAAAAAAAGAAAGAAAAAAAGAAAAAAGAAAAAAGCACAATCAGAAAGGCTTCAGGTCCTACCTTTTTTTCCCCTTTTGCCTTAGGTGCAGAGAACAACTTGATCTTCTTGAAGTAGATGACTCCCAAAGATACATTCTA
>CAUYRT010068494.1:0-24652 GCA_963574885.1 Lepilemur ruficaudatus
TAGTCCCAGCTACTCGGGAGGCTGAGGCAGAAGGATTGCTTGAGCCCAGGAGTTTGAGGTTGCTGTGAGCTAGGCTGACGCCACAGCACTCTAGCCCTGGCAACAGAGTGAGACTCTGTCTCAAAAAAAAAAAAAAAAAAAAAACAAAAGCAAAACTTCATCTTCCCAAACTGAAACTTTATACCCATTAATCAACAGCTCCTCTCTCCCTTCTCCCCCCAGTTCCCAGTAACATCTGTTTTACTTTTATGAATTTAAGTAGAGACCTCATATTAGTGGAATCATACAGTATTTATCCTTTTGTGACTGGCTTATTGTACTTAGCATAATGATCTCAAGGTTCATCCATGTTATAAAATGTATTAGAATTTCATTCCTTTTTGAGGCTGAATATTACATTGTATGGATATATCACATTATTTATTCATCTGTTGGAGGTGGGTTGCTTCTACCCTGTGACTATTGTGAGTGATGTGTGAACATCGATTTGCTAATATGTTTGAGTCCTTGTTTTCAATTCTTTTGGGTGTACACCCAGAAGTGGAATTGCTGCAGTGCTTTTTATGACCCAGCTTTGGAAGTCCCACACCATCACTACTGCCACATTCTGCTTGCTAGAAATGAGGTCACATTCAAGGGGAAGACAATTGGACTCTATGTTTTGAAGAAATGAGTGTCAAATTTGCAGACATATTTTAAATCCATTGCAATTACAGTTTGGGAGTGATTTTTTTTTTTTTAAGACAGGGTCTTGCTCTGTCACCCAGGCTGGAGTGCAGTGGTGTAATCACAGCTTGCTGTAAACTTGAACTCCTAGGCTCAAGTGATCCTCCCCCCTCAGTCTCCCAAAGTGCTGGGATTACAGGTATAGGGAGTGATTGATTATATAATGTCAGGTTAATTGCAAATACACATTCTAAAATTCTTTAGTAGTTCTTGATTGTATGGTGGTCATCTTGCATCCTGACCTTTTTCATTCCATTGCTTGCTTACAACCCATTTGTGACACCTCATCTGGGAAACTCTGATAAAGATGGACCAGATTATGGAAAGACACAATAAAATATTCCTCATGGAGACCGTATAGACCATCAGCTCTGTGTTCACCAACACCCAGTGGTCCATGGACTGCTCTTCGGAAACGTTCTTTTAGGGCTCAGCAGCCCGTCCATAAGGTTCCTACATAGCCCCTCTACACAGTTGCTGTTTCCTTTTTCACCTTCAATTTCCTGCACTTCCTTGTCCTCTTTTGTGCTTTCCTTCCTCTGCACTATGCTGATCTGCTCATATTGCATCCTCTCCCAGAAATACTCCCCAGCCTCACTGCCTCCTTGATAACCTGGAAATGCCTACTCATTTTCAGAATGGAGATTAGGTGTCTCCTCTTCCCTAGAGTTGTCTCAGCCCCTCTTCTCCCTTGGTCCCCTTCCTCTCCCTCTCTGCCTTTTGCTCTTCTGTACCCTACTCTACTTTGAGGAGTCTTCTGTCGTTGCACCTGGTATACTTTATTACAATTATTTGTGCCTATAGACATGTTTATTCCTCCTGAGGATACTATAGTGAATAAGAGACAGATGCATCTGGGGCAATAATTATCTCCTGGGGAAGCAGTCCATAAACAAGTAAACAGAGAAACAAGTGAAATTATTACAGATTGGGGTACATGCTATGAAGGAAGTAAATGGGAAATTCACACAAACTGTAAGGAAATGGAGGCTACTTGAGATTTTATAGTCAGGGATTCTGAGGCTGCAGGAAGATAAGGATGTTGCCTGGGAGGAATAGGAGAGGCAGATGTTTCAGGTGAAGGTAGCAGACTGAGAATGGGAAGGCATGTGGTGGGTCTGAGGAATTGAAAGGCCAATATGTCTTGTAACATAGAGTCTGCCTCCTTCTGCCACTTCTGTGATCACATATTTTAATAGATTTGGTTCTGTATTTCCAAACCCCAGGATACTTCCTGCCCAGAGAAGATATTCAGAAAATGTTTGTGGAATTTTGGTGTGATGAATTTCTCTTCCTCTAATTTCTATCCGTTCTTCTTGTCCCTTTACGTTTGACATTGGCTGCACCGATCTTCTGTGGCTTCTTGGTTGGCTTAGTGGCCGGTTATGCTGTTTGCTTAAAATAAGCTTATCATAGTCACCTTGTTTACTAAGAAGTTTTGGTTATCTGTCCTTTCCACTTTGAAGTTTGGATAAATAACAGTTCTTTTTGGCGTTTGGGAGAAAAGTGGTTTTGTGACTGCTTTAACTTTGTCATGGTGACTACCATGTGCATATATCTCCTCAAAATTGACAGTCCTCATACTGGGGTCTGTTTATCTTCTCAACATCTACAACATGGATGTCATCGGTTTATTTTGATGATTCCTCCTGGTTTGTGTAATATATACTCTTAATGCTGGTTTGTGCTTCCAGATATTTATAGTCAAGTCTTTTTTTAAAAAAAGTATGTCTGATGAACATTTATTGAATGCCTGATACATGCAGGACACTGTGAAGGAGATTCAGACAATTGGTAGACACTTCTTTTTATTTCTGAAGGTTCAACCCAAATGCTGAGTCTTGTCTAAAGCCACTTTCCCAACATTTAGTATCTAGTTAGTAAAAATGGGACTCTGATGAAAAAGTTTGAAGTGGGCTCCCACTCAGTTGCTGCCTCTGTGGAAAGTGAGCAGAAGGAGTAGGTTTGGCTAAGGAAGGGATTGAGATGTGAGTGGTAAGAAATGTACTTTAAAAGAGAAGGGGTTATTCAGGTGCTTTAGAAGCGGGTAGGGGAGAGCAGCAGAAACCCAGACTCTTCAGCCCAGGCTGGTCATGGAGAAACACTGCTTCTCTTCCATCTGGTCCTGGTTATGGAGTATAGGCAGGCTGGGTAATTCTAGACCTGTGCTCCTTTTTTTTTTGAGACAGCGTTTCACTCTGTTGCCCAGGCTAGAGTGCTGTGGCATCAGCCTAGCTCACAGTAGCCTCAAATGTCTGGGCTCAAGTGATCCTCCTGCCTCAGCCTCCCTAGTAGCTGGGACCACAGACACACAACACCACACATGGCTCATTTTTTCTGTTTTTAGTAGAGATGGGGTCTCAATCTTGTTCAGGCTGGTCTCGAACTCCTGGCCTCAAGCGATCCTCCTGCCTTGGCCTCCCAGAGTGCTGGGATTATAAGTATGAGCCTCTGTGCCTGGCCTATACTCCTTTTTTATTCTTTTTCCTCCAGAGATCCAGAGTGTTCTTGATTTCTTTGCTTGTGGAGAGGGGTGGGGAATGCCAAGCAGCCTACCAAACTTCTGTTTGGGCTCTTGCCACTCTAGGGGCCCTGATGATTGATCATCTGTTTGGTGTCTCTAGGACCTAGTAGTGTTTGTCTCATAATACAAACCCAGGAATGTTTGTTGAATAATGGAATCAATACGGCATAGTTCCTGCTCTATAAAATGCTTAGTAATGTTGTGTTTTTATTACCCATTTAAAAATCCTGTTTGTGACTTGAGGTTGAAACGTTTTTGTTGAATCTTGAACTCTTTTCTTTATAGGCAAACTATTGATTTTTGAACACTTAAATTGTATCTGATTAACATTTCAAACTCTTATTACTTTAGGCAAAATTGACTCTAGGAGAGGTAGAAAACTTGATCAGAGTAGTAATCATACAAGTAATGGAAAAGGCAGATGAAGAACTACCTTCTGAACAGGACCCAGAGTAGGCAGTTTTGTAGAAATGGAAATAAAGCTTTGTAGTCTGTTCTATGAGATTGACGTAGCCTAATACTGAAACTGGGCAGGAAGGACATAATACAAGGAAACTTGGACAAATCTCATTTATAAAAGAGTTGCAAAACTTGTCAGTAAAATACTGGAATACCAAATAAACAGTAAACGACACATACAACCAAATATGACTTATTCTAGCAGGGTAATGATAACTTAAACTTAGGAAATCTATTATTTCATTATATTTATAAAGAAAAAGAGAAAAGTTTTATAATCATCTTGACAAAAGCTGAAAATTCTTGAAATTTGTTCTTCATGAACCCTTCGTAAGTTAGGTATAGAGGGAAACTTCATGAACTTGATTGGAGGAATTAATTGGAAACCTTTACCAAGCCCCATACCTGACAATGAAATACTAGAGACATTTTCATTAAACACAAGAATGCTGACTATCTCTGCTAATTTTCAACATCATCTTAGAAGCACTAATCAATGTGATAACATAAGAAAAATAAATGGCAGCAGGTATGAGTATTGACAGTGAGACAAAATAGTCACAATGTGAATGTCATATGATAGCTTACCTGGGAAATGCAAGGGAATTAATTGATAAACCATTGAATAGAGTTTGAATAAGTTCAAGAAAAATCAAAACAGTGTAACAGGATGTACAGTGAAAATGATTGCTTCCACTCCTTTATGCTGTTCCTAATTTACCCCCATAGGTAATCAGTTTTGTTAATTTCTATCTAACCAGAGTTTCTTTATTTAAATATAAACAGAAATAAGTATACACTCTTATTTTCCTATTTTGTAACACAAAAGGTATCATAAAATATGCACTATTCTGTAGCTTGCGTTTTTAAAATGTAATATGGCTTAGAAGTCTTTCCATATCAATTCAGAGTGTCTTCATACTTTTTTAAGGCTACAAAATGTACCATTTTGTGGGTATGCCATAGCAGCCTATAAACATAATATTCATGAAGCTATTGGTCCATACCTGCCCATTAAATACTTTTTAAAACTTTTAATTTAAAAATATTATTTATTTGTACAGGTAATATGTGACTCAATCCTTGTAAAAATTCAAATTATAAGCAAAGTCCCTTGGCCACTCCTGATCCCTCTCCCCTCCCCAGAACTAACTTTTGTTATTAGTTTGGTGTTAATATCTACTCCTTTCTGATATTCCCATTGGTTAGAAATGTGACTCCCAGCTGCAGTGTTAGTTTGGAAACTAAAATCTCATCAGTGGCTGTTACATGTTGAAGCTAGAAATTCTTTCTTCCCTTTTCTGCTGCACAAATTCCATTCATGTCTCCTCTTTTGTTAACCTTGCCTCATTTTTTCCGGGCTGCCTTATGGTTGTTCAAATATTAATATTTAGGTTGAACCAGGTAAAATTACTATTTTGGTAGGTAAAAAGCAGCTGGTTATCAGCAATTTCATATGGTTCAACCTAATAGTTTTAAAGCTTAATCGGTTTATGTGTCTAGTTCTCCTCAAGGGCAGGAGCCAGAGCACACATGTTAGTATAATCCCTTCTAAGACCTAGAATGACTGGCCAGATCAAAGGCACTTAATATAAGTCCTGTTGATTGATGAAGCTGAGCTGTCCGCAAGACAGGTAGCAGTTGTGATCCACTGAGTCTTAACTGGGTCGGTCTCTAAGATGTTCTTTGCAGCTGCCTTCTCTGAAATGCAATTGGGTCACCCACCCCACCATGAATCACTTGTATCCTTGTCACACTTTAGGGAAATAGGGAGGACCACTTCCTCTTTACAAAACTTTGCTCCTTGGTTACTGTTGAGCCTCTTGTAGCAGTTAGTTTACGTCTGCAGGCAGTGGGTTATGGGTGCCCGGTAAGGGAAAAGCTTTAGACTAGCTGAGGGTACAGAGACTCCCCAGATCGAGTGTGTGCAGTGGAGTTGCTGGCCTAAGAGTTCACCTTGATTCTGTGAATCCTGACTGCCCAGACTTTTAGAAGACTAAAAGACTTCCAGACTGACCAGTGCAAATTCAGAAGAATTTGGGCTTTGTCCTGAGGTTGCCAACTTTCAATTTTGCCAAATAAGGATGTTTAAAATAAGTAATTATATATTTTGTATAGTTAATACATGATTATGGTACAGCATTCAAAACATAAAAAAGGATATACATTGAATAAAATAAGTCTCATACTTCCTCTCCAGTTCCTTAACTATCCAGTTCCCCTCCCAAGAGGCAAGCCGGGTTGCTTGATCATCCTTCCAGAGATAGCCCACACATTTAAAAACAGGTATGAATGTATTGGCTCTCTCCCTTCCCTCAAACAAATGGTAGTGCATTCAAATACTGTTTCACATGTTGAGTTTTCTCCATTGCTTTTCTTAGAGATCTTTTAAAATCAATACATAGAGCTGCCTCATTCTTTTTGATGGCTACGTAATATTAGGAAGGGTATTACAAACAGTTATTTTAATTTAAAAGTAATTTGAATACCAAAAATGAGAAAGAATGTGATTTCAGTATAAAGAACAGTTGTATAAATTAAATAAATTTAGTTCTGTTAAAAATTAATTCCCTGCATTTGTCCAAAGACTTTGTGTTTGAAAACTGTTTCTAGTGATAGTGAACCATTAAAGAAAGGAGTTTATATGTTAGGACAGATTGTGCTAACATCTGTCACAATAGCACAATTTTAGAGAAGTTAATTAGCTTCTGGTGGGCTGAATGAATGAAAGGGCAAGAGATCCGTAATTGAGATATCCATGTCCTTCTCCCCACTTTACAGAGGGAAGTAGATTTAGAGCATCCTTTCTTACCTCCTACAATGAATGGTACTATTTGACTCATTAGATCACACACTTAGCCAGTCTGCTGTCAAGACATATTGTATTTATTGCAGCTGTCAGTTGGATTGGAGTAGGGAGACTAGTTTCAGGGCTGTGTGTTCCTTCTGTTAATATTTTTGAGTAATTAATGAAGGCATAGCACCATGAGGAATTTTGAAAAGCATACCCTGTCAGTTCTCTGTGAAGAATACCCAGATGAAGTGATGGGGTCCTGATCTTGGGGAATAAAATTGGAAAAGATAGCTGGAGTCTGAGAACCTTGGAATTAAAAACATTGACAGGACATGCTATCTTTGGGAAGAATAAAGAGAGTGGAATTCATTTATTGAGTGCCCAGTATGCGCAAGGTACTGTTACAGGTTAGTGCCAAACAAACTACCTTAGGATACTACTACAGGGTTGAAGAGGACACGGTATACAGACACAAGAAACCAGGCTTGTTTGTTTAGGCAGCACGTGTTTATTAGGACATCACTGTACTAAGTGCTGGATACAAAAAAGGGAGGGAAAATTTTTTTTCCTTTTTATTTATTTTTTTTAATTTCAGCATATTATGGGGGTACAAATGCTAAGGTTATGTATATTGCCCTTACCCCCCCTCCCCCCTGGGAAGGAAATTTTTTATAAATCCAAGTTGCAGGGAGAAAATATAGATAGAACCTTAATTTTCTCAATCTAGAATAGCAATCTGATTATTACAAGTATGTTTAGGAGAATAATTGCATATAATATTTTTATTTTTGACCATTTATTTTTGGAATGAGCAATACATTTATATGGTTGAAATAAAAAGTATTATAAGGAATACTGCAAAAAGTCTCCCTCCCACTTTTGCCCTCCCCTTCCCCTTATACAGTATTCCCTCTTGTGTTGGTTATAAATGCAAGAAATAAACTACTCTGAGTATTTTAACCAGAGAAGGATTTAACGCAGGGAATTGGGTACTTATAAAATTGTTGGAAGGGTTGGAGTAGGACTCAAGGAGGCTGTCCTTAGAGTATCAGTTGTAAAGGCCCACCACAGGACTGGAGCTGTGATCTGGAGGTCAGGAAATCACTACTGACACTGCAACTGCACGGCTGCTGCTTGACACTCACAAAGCTAGTGACTAGATGTTAGACCCTTGCTACTGCAGCCCAGTAACATCAGTATCACCTGGGAGCTTGTTAGAGCTCTTAAGCCCTAGCTCAGCCTACAGAATTGGAATCTTCATTTTAACAAGATCCCCTGATGATTTATATGTACATAAAAGTTTGAGAGGCCCTGCACTGGTGTACTGGGTCTAGCCACTAACCCTGGGGCTCCATGACCTTAGTTACCAATTGTAAGGGAGTCAGGGAAATGTAGTTGTTGTTTTTCTCAACTCTCGGTGCAGAAGGAGGGTGGAATGGAGGTTGAAAGAGCCCATCTGCTGAACTGACCACACTTTTCCATAAGTAACCATTGTTGTTTGTTTCTGTGTATCCTTCCAGATACTTTATGCATATATAAGCATATGTGAATATATATGCTTTTTCATCTTCTTTTAAAAATAAATAATAGCTTACTGTACCCAGCGTTCTGCATCATTTAACAATACATCTTGGGAGAGCTTTCCATACCATGACATGTAGAATCATCTTTTTTTTTTTTAACAACTGCATAGTATTCAGACAATTGGTAGACACTTCTTTTTATTTCTGAAGGTTCAGAAATCCATTATATGGATTACAAAATACTTAAAATTGAGACTGTCTGATACAGTCTGGGTTGCATGGTCATCCTTATTTATTGGAACATGTAAAAAAATGATGTAGTTGTTAAATGTTTTCTTCCTGCCTCCTATGTGCTCAGTTCTTTTCTCTATGTCATCTCGTTGAACCTGCACTACAAGCCAGTGTGCTTCCTCCACTTTACATGAGGGAACTCAGGCTCTGAAAGGTTAATTTAATAGTTCCTTATCTAAGAAATATCCGAGTTGAGATTTGGACTCCAAGTCTGTTACCTTCCATAATTTGTGATTTGACCCAGTTGTACAGAGTCTATAAATGTTAGGCCTTTAGTACTTTGCTAACCTTCTCCTTTGGGAAGAGATTTGGAAGTGTACCAGTTTGGATATTTTGGGTGGGTATTAAAGGAATTTCATTTTTTTTTCCCCTGACTTAGGTATCCAGCTCACATAGAAGATATTGACTACGAAGAAGGAAAAGTACTCATCCATTTCAAGCGTTGGAACCATCGTTATGATGAGTGGTTCTGCTGGGACAGTCCTTATTTACGCCCTTTAGAGAAAATACAGCTGAGGAAAGAGGGCTTACATGAAGAGGATGGGTCTTCTGTGAGTAACAAATCTGGAAAGTTCTGTAATGTGCAGAGCCAGCCATTGTGCAGTTTGTGTTTCAGCCTTTGGTGGTCAGTAGCAGCTGGGGACCAATCCTTATTTAGGCCTATAGTTGTAACCTCGAGATCTCTGTGGTACCTGGGGCTCTTGAAGAATCCCAGTTTTCATCTATTTGGATGATGTGTGTGACATGACAGCTCATAAAGTAACTTGGAGGCTGTATCGATGATTTATACCACTGTATCCCTAGCCTCTAGAGCACTCCCTGGCACATAGTAGATTTTCAGTAAATATTTGTTGAACAGATGAATGAATGTTTGAATTCTAGATCCATTGTATCTAAAATACCGTGGTATTCTAGATATTCTAGACATCTAGATCATTTATTAATCTGATGTGCTGTCTGATCATTTATTAAGTAATCATTCCATGGGGTACACTGTACTAGTCTCATATGCAAGGTCTTTTATAAGCCCTTGAAGAACTTGAAATTGATTAGACTGTTTTCTTGTTTTCTAAATTTCATAACCATGGCTAGAGTTTTTTTTTTTTTTTTTGAGACAGAGTCTCACTCTGTTGCCAGGGCTAGAGTGCCGTGGCGTCAGCCTAGCTCACAGCAACCTCAAACTCCTGGGCTCAAACGATCCTTCTGCCTCAGCCTCCCGAGTAGCTAGGACTACAGGCATGCACCACCATGCCCGGCTAATTTTTTCTATATATATTTAGTTGGCCAATTAATTTGTTTCTATTATTAGTAGAGATGGGGTCTCGCTCTTGCTCAAGCTGGTTTTGAACTCCTGACCTTCAGCAATCCGCCTGCCTCGGCCTCCCGGAGTGCTAGGATTACAGGCGTGAGCCACCGCGTCTGGCCCATGGCTGGAGTTTTTACTGACTTCAGAATAAAATATAAAGTATGAGTTTTAAGCTTTTTAAACAGGCATTGAGACATCTGTAATAGTTCTGCTAGTTTTAGATCTGACTCAGCCCTGTAGCCCTGGCTTCTGTTTTTCATTTTAATCCTGACCAAAGAACTTGGACTTTTGCTGGCCTTTTTTTTTTTAATCCCCAATTTAGGATTGTTCAATATTATTCCATTTGATTGTTCAGTATTCATTTCACAAAATTTATTGTTGTAAACTGTATACTGGAAAACAGTATAAAATATTAAAGGTGAGTGGCTTGGTGCAGTGGCTCATGCCTGTAATTCTAGTACTTTGTGAGGCTGAGGAGGGAGGATTGCTTGAGGCCAGGAGGTTGAAACCAGCCTGGGCCACATAGTGAGACCCTATCTCTACAAAAAATTAAATATATATATATATATATATATTAAAGTTGAATGGTGATTCCCTTAGCAAAAGACCCTTTAGAAATGTGGATGGCATTAAACAGCATTAAATGCTGCTTCCCTGAAGATGAAATAGCCTCATTCCTTCCAGCTCCTATACTGGGTGTGTTTCCTGGATAGTCCTGGACTCTTAGACACATTTTTAGTGTGTATCTTGAATAATGTAGGATTGTCATCATTGCTGTGTTATACCTGCCCAGACCTTCCTTATTGAGGTCTTGTGTCCCAGCCCTCTTGTTTGGACTCCTGTTTCTCTCTGTTTTATACTACTATAACGTAATACTTGAAACTGGGTAATTTACAAAGAAAAGAGGTTTATTTAGCTTTTGGAGGTTTATTTGGCTTCTGTTGGCTGGGAAGTTCAAGGCATGGTGCTGGCTTCTGGCAAGGGCTTTCGTGCTGCTTTGGTACATGGCGGAAAGTCAAAGGGAGAATGGGACCAAATAGAAGGAGGAACCTCTATTTTTAACTACCTGTTCTCTTGGGAACTAATCCATTCCTGAGAGAGCAAGAACTCACTCTCGTGAGATAGCGTTAATCTATTCATGAGAGATCGCCCCCATGACCCAAACATCTCCCACTGGGGCCCATCTCCGACACTGCTGCAGTAACAATTAAACCAGCATAGGTTTTGACAGGGATAAACCACATCCAAACTATAGCAACTCCCAGTGCTGAATAGCAGAAACATCTTCCTTCTTCCCAATAGCCTCTTCCCCTTCCCACTCTCTTACTGATCCCAGCCTCTTTTATGAATTCTCGCATTGTATGTGTCCTATGAAATTAGATTGGTAACAGGATCTTTTCTTTTTAATGTTTTTTAGGAATTTCAAATAAATGAGCAGGTCCTTGCTTGCTGGTCTGATTGTCGTTTTTACCCGGCCAAAGTCACTGCTGTTAACAAGGATGGTAAGGCATTTGAGTTGTAGTTGTTTTTACTTATTACTTAATGGGGAGTTTGTAATATTAATGTTTGATAATATATTTCCAGTATTTATTCACTGCCTATGAATCATCTTTTTTCACTTTAATTGCTGTGTCAGGAGTTAGGAAGAGATTGTAAATGTGAAGAAAACTGGATAAAGAGAGTGGTTTGACTTTTTGCCCCCTTAATTTCAGTTACTGTTTTCCAAAACAGTCGTAGTTCATCTATGACTGGTTCTTGCTGTCTAGGAGCCTCTAATATTCCTTTTACTTATTCGTGAATAGCCTAGAAATTAAATGAACACCAACAAACATTTAAAAACATGCTTTGTGGTTACAAGGTGATTGAGGGTGGTTTGTAACATTGGAGTTGCTAATGGAAACGGTGTTGCTGGGACTTAGAGCACCGAGTTGGGTTGGCTTTGCCAGAGTTGAGAATGTGTGACAGGATGAGAGAGGAAACTTGACCCAAAGAGGCTCAGTTTGCTAGTACAATGTCAGGAGAAGGGTTATGAGGATAGTATGTATGACCAGAATCCTGGCACTCAGAGAACAGACTCTGGCGTATTCTACTAGGATGTTTATGGTATGTCCACAATCTCTCAAGTGAATGTTTAGGGCAGTCAGGCCTCTTGATGCTACTCTTAGGGGGTCATTATAAAGCCAAATTGACTTTTCATTCAATGAGGTTATTCAAGTAGTTATTCAGTACTCTGCTAACTGCTGGCCTTGGGCTGACTCAAGTTTTTCTGAGAATGATTGAAATGTTCAAAATTAAACCTCAAAAGCAAGGTTTTATTTATTTTTTTAAGCCTCTAGGCTTCCAGAACTGAGAGATAAGGTTGTATCTTCTAAGTTGTCTAAGCAGTTACTGGTCCTCCAGTTCATGAGTGATTAAGTCTTTTTGGATAGCCCATTGTTTCCATAGATTAGTTTTATAAGTTTGTATTCAAAATAAAATCCCCTGTTATTGATTTTCATATATATCACATTAACCTAAAAAAATTATTTTAAAGGAAACTTTACGTATTATTAAACTGCCTCATATCCTTTTAGTAAAAGACAAACTTTACCATTTCAGATTATTGTTTTCAAGATTAATCATCTGTCTTCTAATATTGGCTTTTGGAATCATGTGATATGACATACAGGTGTTCTTCATGTACATAAATATGTTCCTGTAAAGTCAGTAGGTTGATTTATGCTGATCAAGTCATGCTTTTCCTCAGGATAGTATCTGTTGGTGTGCTCTTTTGGGGAAAAGGCTATCCTTTAGATCAGATGAAAGTTCTGGATAGTAACATGGGTAACTTCTTAGATGAAGGAGGTAGCTGAAAGGAGGCAACCTTTCTTTTGTTTCAGTGATGTCCTAGAGTCCCATGGGGGACAGAAATGGGGCAGAGGAGACTGGATGAAGAATGGCAAAGGAAGGGCAGATTGAGGAAGAGGGGTTTTAGGAGCCTTGGGAGTTGTCCCTTAGAGAGGTGGAGGGTGTCTCAGTGGAGGCAATGAAGGCTTAGGAACGTACTGTTTAGATCTAATATCTGCAAAGCCAGAGCTTGGCATCAAGGATTGGAAAAAAAAGAAGACCTAGTTCAAGGCAGAATGAAGTAGATGCTGAAATTAGCTACCAGGGGGAGGCAGGGCAGGCATAGGATGGTGCAGATAAATCATAAGGGCGGATCTGTCTACGGGGGTTTGTGTGCGGGATAGGTTTGAAACTTTTTGAAATAGTCATTTAAGGACTAAAAGTCATTGGCCACATTATTGGCTATAGTTAATTGGGATTTTTAAATGTCTTTTAAACTGAGGAAAATTTTAAAAAAAAAGTCTTTTTAATTATGTTTCTTCCATGAGCTAAAATTATAGGGGGCAGAGTTTTGAGGTCATGGTTGTTCCTAAAATGGTCACTTGCTGCCCTAATATATTGGTTCTGTAAGCTCTGAATTCTGTCCAGTGACTTTTAGTTAACTGAAGGACAGGAACGTGAATGGAGATTTCTGCCAAAACCTGTTTTCTTGAAGTTCTTGGGTCTGAAGTCCTGTATTGTGCTGCCTTGCTGACTGGTTCTTGAGACTAATTGGAAGGGAGAAGAGAGGATATGGGGAGGGGAAATCCTGAAAAGGAAAGTTGGTGGGATAGGCTGGATGGTATTTTTGTCATATTGTCGATGGATTGTGAAGGAAAGCTAGCCTTTGTGGGAGCCCAGATTTGTGCCTGATTTGGAGATGAAGATAATCACTTTTAGGTGCTGACTATGGGTTAGAGTTGGTGGGCAATTTCTACTTCATCATTCATTCTAGTACTTGTGGGATTGAGAGATACAACGCTGGACTCTCTTTCTACTTTTTCCCTGGTATTTTCTGCCCGGCCTCAGATTCATTGGTAGCAGGGGCCACCATGGCTTGATGGCACTGAGGAGGAGCTCTGCTGGCAAGGTGCCCCCTTTAGTACCTGTAAATGTCACTTCTGCCTTGTACCAACTGCAGGAGGCTGGGCACATAGTGAAGTCAGGTCTTGCAGACTCATCTTTAGAAGGCTTGGTCTGATTTTCTTGCCCCTGGTAACCTCCATGGTGGTTTTGCTGAGGCTGAGCATTGACTGAGCAGACTCGGGGGTGGGGACTCTAGTCAGAGTAGGGGAGCAGTGGCTGCTGGCACTGGGAAGCCTGGCATGATTGAATCAGAACTAAATAACAACTTTAGAGTTTCTTAAGGGACTGAGTTAACACTTGGAAACTAAGAAGGGCAATGCCATATTATTTAGCCCTTTCCACCTGGAGGTTCTTTGGCAGTGGAAATTAAGCATCATTTAGTGTGAAGGCAGCCACAGTTGATAGCCTTGTTAGACCCTCAGTCTGCGTTGCAGTAAAAGACAGTGAAAGATGGATTTCTGCTTTCAGGGAATCTTTGTTTGGAAGCCACTTCTAATGAGTTGACCCCAGCTCTTTGCTGTGGCTGCTTCAATTCCCTGTTCTACACAGGGGATGGCAGAGCCATTTGTCTGTCAGGGCTTTGTGCCCCCAGTAGTGGGGCACTCTGTTCTGCAAGGCATTCTGTTTGGGGAAACTGAAAGTAGGTTAGCATTTATGACAAAATGGGGAATTGTTCCTTCCTGTTGATCTGTGGTTCTTTAACTTGAATGAGCAGTTGAATTAGCTCCTTCTTCCTAAAATATATGCATATTTTTGGGTCGTGTTCCCCCTGACTTCTCCCAGTTCAGTCTCTTTGGGCCAGTGCCTGCAGTCTGATTTATGACAGGAAATGCTATGAAAATGGTCTTGTTTCTAGAGTCTCTCACTGAAGCAGTTCCTATTTTTTGTTTTCTTCATATTGTAACTGATCCTACATTTAAAATGTGGGGAGGGTGGTACTATGTGAACAGCTTTGCACAGAGATAAAAGGAAGATTTAGGCCCACATGGGCAGGTGCTGGCTTGGCTGTTTTCTTCTGTGAGGGGAGAGGGATTGTGTTTCCCTTTTAAAGTGACATGATGGTATTGATCCCTTGCTCTGTGATGGGTCCTATGATAGGTAATTTCTATATCTTATTTAATCTTCACACAGACATGGAAAGGTTATTGCCATTAACCTCATTCTCATTTTATGGATGATGAACTGAGCTCGCAAGAGAAACTGCTTGAGGTTACAGAGCATGTAAATGGTAGAACTGAGATCTGCATGGAGGTTTGTGGGGCTCCAAAATCTCTGAACTACAGTTCCCACAGTACCAGGCTGCATGTCTGGAGTAGGGTTTTTCCTAAAAGGGCAGGAGTCTCAGTTAGGTCCAAGTGTTCATTGATGTGATGACAAGGTGGATGTAGGAGGTCTGTACTTTCTGGAGCCTAGTGGTGTCTTTAGAGCCCTGATTAGGAGACAGGCTCTGGTCTCCGTCTCTGCTCAGTGATTACAGGCAGTTCACTGTTTTTGCTCTGGATTCATTTAAGCAGTTAGAAATCGAAGAGGGAATTGGAGTAGATGAGTATTTTGAAAATTGTTGGCTGCAGAACTTAAGTTGTAAATTTGCTAAGAAGAAAAGACTTACGGGAAGGGAAGGTGTGCCTGCAAACGGGTATGTATTCCCCTGCCCTGCACATCTGTGGAAACCTCAGGACTTCAAGAAACCACATTTGAAAAGATTGAGCCTTCCATCTGTGGCATTCTGGAATTCTCTGACTTCTGGAGCGTGAGTGAGTTAGAAAAGGGGCTCTGGAATCATAGTTGTCATAGATTTCAAGAGCAACAGAAACCTGTCTAATCCAAAGTCATCCATGTATCAATGTTTTCTTGGTCCTAGAGAAGATGAGCCTCCTATGCATCTCTAATTTTGTTGTAATGGCCTTTCTGCTATTACTGACTGCTGTAAGATTGTCTGAGATGCTGAGTTCTTAACCCTCAGAGAGGCACACCTGGCACATGTAAGGATGTCCTGAAGCTTCTTAAGGGAGCCTGAGGCAGGTAGCTCTTGTGTCAAGTTAGGGGAGATACAATAGGGTGCACTTATTTTGAGTTGTATCATTTCTATGTTATTTGTTGGATGTTGTTTGTGGTCAATGGATGTTGAGCTCTGTTATCAGCCACCCATGCTCCCATGGGAAGACAGTCTTTTAGTTATACATGATACCATTAAAGTAGATTTTGGGCCTGTCTCCAGAAGTGGGCCTAGGCCACTGCTGTCTGTTGTTACCTCTGATTTATTGAAACACAGGGTAGGCTGTGTTTAGCACGATCAAGGGAGAAAGTTTCAAGATGATTCCTTGTAGTCCTTTGGAAATAAAAAGGGTCAGAACCAGGATATTGATATCTAAGGACAGTGATCCCTGAGCACCTTTAGCCATAGTTCGAATTATTTCAGAGTGGACAATGGTACTCTGGGCCTGTGGTTTAGACTTAGGCTGAGGGGCTTGGGGAATAGGCAATATGAGGTGGTGGCAGAAGAATTGGTTAAAGAATTGGTTAGAGGTTTGCAGACAGGCTTGGGTTCCAATCCTAGCTCTGGCTCAGACTTACCATGGAACTCAGGGCCCTTTCCTCTAAGGCCTCCTTCTGGAGACTGCCATCAGGAGTAAGCTTCAAAATTAATCTCAAATAGCTGAAAGTGTTGTACTGTTCAGTAGCATTACTTAATATTGTCCTTTGGATGTTGAAAATGCCTGTAAAAATGACAGTTTTCATTTTCATGTTATGATGCTGCACTTTCTTTGTTGATAAAATAGTTGAAAGTATAGACTTGGGTGGCACTTAATATTTAAGATGTCACAAGAACTGGATTCTTAAAGCTCCCATCCCTCACTTCTACCCCCAGACTGGCCAGAACCACACCATGGTTGCTTAAGGGTCTGTTTAGAATTCCACAGCACTGTTTATCATTATGCCTTTGCTTGCCAACACCCTAACAATATAGTCAGGAAAAGACAGGAACACAGAGGACCAAATTATAAACTTGTTCAGAATTGGCTGTTTGTATCCACAGCCTCCCCAAATAGAAGTCCAGGGCTCCAGAGAACAAACTTTGAACTGTTTTCCTCAATAAATTGATTGATAGCACTCATGGTGCTTTGGCTTGGAGATGGGGTGCCTTACTGGTGAGGATTTCTGGGTGCACTGCCGCAGTTCTCAATTTCAAGAGGCCTCTGAGTGTCTCACCTTCGTCCTGGCAGGCCTTTGAGTACAAGTCCAAGGCTCCTGCACACTTTTTTCTTTAAGAGGGTGTAGTGGTTTGGCTAAAGGTATCTGTCAAGGGCAATTAAAAAAATTTTTTTTCATATAGTATTAGTACAGATTGAGATTTTTTTTCTGTAGAACCACTTGGCCCTAATTGCCCACACTGGTTTGTAAGTACTCATAAGTCATTGCTGAGCTGTCTTACATAGAGAATCACTTACACTTTTATCCTTAGGTTTCCTTTATCACAGCCTGTCATCTAATTGCTGGTATTTTACCCAACCAAGCATAACTAAATATTCTTATATCTTATTTGCTAGGCAGTTTCTTTCTGTATTGGTGACACCTGTGACAAATAATCACCAGGCGTAAAGGTCAGTAGATAATTACTAATTGTCCACGGCAGTGGTTCTCAGATTTTGGTGTGCATCATAATCACCTGGAAGACTTGTTAAAACACGTTTCTATGCCCCACTCCCAGAGTTTGTGATTCAGTATATCTGAGATGGGGCTGGTAGCTTGCATTTCTAACAAGTTCCCAGAAATCTCTGATGCGGCTGGTCTGGAAACTGCACTTTGAGAAGCACTGGTCTGCTCTGAGCCAGGCCCAAGGTGAGGAAGAAATTGGTATGAGATGTGATCTCTGGCCTTGAAGAGCCTGCCTCCTAGTTGGGATCTATACGTACATGAAGGTAGACCTAAGTGTGAAGCGGTGCAGGCTAGGTACCAAATGAGTCTATGAGAGTTCAGAGCAGGGGAAATCGCTAGTAGCTGGAAAGTTGGGAAGCTTTTACCTGAACTTTTGTGGTCGTTTAAGCTGGGCACTGAAGGATCAATGAGTGAGTGATACATTCTTGGTGGGAAAACACTTTGATAAAGATGTGGAGATAGAAATGTCACTGACAGTTTCACTGGTAATAAGTAGCTACCATTTGGTGGGTATTGGGTACTGGTAATGAGTTAATAAAGTTTGGAAAATTACTGGGCTCAGATTGTGTTGGACTTTGAATACTAGAGAGGCAGGATTTTGGACTTCATTTAGTACAAATGACTAGCCGTTGACAGGGCCCTGTTAAGGACTGGAGGTGGGGTGGGAAAAGAATGTACCAGAAGGAGGTAACCAGGACGTCTTAACTTCCTTCTTGCATTCTTCTGCTCCCAGCCCTCAGGAACATGTTTACCAGTAGTAAACCATTATTTGATTTACCAGTGACTCCCGGGTAATCTTGAAAGATTAACTGTGATTCTTATTTTAAATACCTGGGGCAAAAAAAAAAAAAGCAGAGAGGGGACATGAATTGGTTCTAAGATGAAAAAATTTGTAAGTGTTGGTTTGGGTGCAACTAATGAGATCTTCTGTATTGGATTCCTTATTTGGGAAAATAAGATTATTTGGGTTTCACTAGCTTTGGGTTTTTAGCAGGGAGTGAACCTTATTGAACTATTTTTTTCTAATGGAAAAAAAACTGGCAATGTAGCAGACAACATTTAATGTTTTGGCCAACTCCCTATTTTAACATACTGTAACATAAAGATAATTCATATGGATTTTGAGATTAATAGGATCTCTAGAAACATAATACCTTCAGCAGAATAATAATGTTCCTTATAAAGTTTGGAAGACATTGTTGCCCCCAAGCGCAGAAAATAAAGATTGAATTATAAAAATAATTCACCAAGGAATAAATAAGTCTGCATTTTCCTCACAATCTTAATTGTTTAACTGCTCTCTGTTCTTGGCCTAAATTCAGTGCAAGTTTTTTTTTTAAATTTATTTTAATAAAGCATCATAAAAGTGCGTTATTTTTTGATGGATTTTGATTTATATAGATAAAAAGGAAACTGTAGTCTTGACTAAGAAATGAAGGCAAGCATACTGTTATCTTGGACATAAGTAAGATTGAATGTGGTTCTTAAACAATTTTTCTAACTCGTAAGTGGTTGGAGGCCCCTTGTGTTTATACTTTGAAAAGTTGCTGCTTTCATGAAACTGCAAGTAAAAATCATGATATCTTCTTGAATTTTAGGTACTTACACTGTGAAATTTTATGATGGAGTAGTTCAGACTGTCAAACATATTCATGTCAAAGCTTTTTCCAAAGATCAGGTGAGAAATGTGGTTTTGTGCTTTGTGTTATGAATAATGCTAACATTGTAGTTTTGTTTCTCAAATAAAGACATTACATTTGTTTATGATGGCAAGTCTTCATTTCCTGCATCTGACAAAATTCCACCAGAAAATAATACACAAGTTTTCAGAAGTTGTAAATATTTGTCGCTCGCTGTTATTTCCTTTTAACAGAAATTTTTTGTTAAAATGCTAAATACTTGGATACCATTGCCTCTGTTATCTGCTTTCCTCATCTTTTCTCATAAGTGTCCAGTTATTATTCTTTTTTCCTTCTCCCTATGCCTTGCCCCCAGAGCTGTTCCCATCTCTCTGTGCCCTGTCCCCCTTACAAGGAACTTGTTGAATCACTTTAGGAGACCGTGAGCATGTTTTCTCTGCATCTAGCTTTGTTCTTCAGCTTAGGACCGTGACTTGGTATTTTGCAGTACCACTGTTTGTTGTGGATTTGGCAAGCACTGTGCTAGATGTGCCTGGTTTGAGAATTTTGTGTCCTGTTGTCTCAATCACCATGCATATGGTTGCCTGAGCATAGAGCCTGAGTTTTGATACTGGAAGTATGGTTTGCATAGGTATGGGCCATCTAGAAGTGTTGCCTACTCTTTTCATGATTTTTCCCCCCTTTTGTCTCGCTCATGTTTATGTTTTAATGAAATAGTTGAGGGGAAAGTAGCAATCAAAATTTGGATATGGTGTTTTTAAAAATTCTAATTCTTACTAGTTTTAGTTATTGAGACAGGCAAAGCAGTTTAGTAAAAGCTTTTATCACTGAAGCATCATAACTGGTTACTTGCCTCTGGGTGGCGGTTGATGAGACAATGTTTCGTGATGCTATAACCTGTTGTGTCTTTTCTTGTGATGATCAGACGCTTCTTCTTTTCACAGATTTTAATAAATTCTTCTATACATACATTTAGCAGTTTCAAAGGATTGTGATACATGAAACCTTTAAAGGTAGCCTCAAGCATGTTTTTGCCTTTTGCTTGTTTTCCTCTTCAGAAAATTGACGAAATTATGATAAAGCTTTGGCGCTAATGATGCTTTCTCTTTGATCATTTGTTTCTTGGGCATCTAAGGAGCCACACACCACTCTAAAACGTTATTTTGGCCTTAAATGTGGCAATTTTTGTGGTAGATTTGTGGAATGAGTTAATAGATAGAGGGACCAAATTATAAACTTGTTCAGAATTGGCTGTTTGTATCCAGAACCTCCCCAAGTGGAAGTCCGGGGCTCCAGAGAACAAACTTTGAACTATTTACTCTGCTTTCCTTAATAAATTGATTGATAGCACTCATGGTGTTTTGGCTTGGAGGTGGGGTGCCTTACTGGTGAGGATTTCTGGGTGCAGTGCCTCAGTTCTCAATTTCGAGAGGCCTCTGAGTGTCTCACGTTAGTCCTGGCAGGTCTTTGAGCTCAAGCCCATGGCTCCTGCACGTTTTTTTTTTCCCAAGAGGGTAGTGGTTTGGCTAAAGAGGTCTGTCATAGGCAATTTTAAAGGTTTTTTTAATACAGTATTAGAATAGATAGAGTTTTTTTTCTGTAGCACCACACTGCCCTAAATGTTTTGATAATCTGTATTTTAGTAGCATTTAGTTTTTTGAAATTGTTTGCTGTAGACAGTTTAAAAAGTACAGGAAAGCACAAAGAAAGTAAAAACTCTATGATCCCATCACTAAGATATAATGCTCTTAATGTTTTGGTGTTCTGTCTTTCTGTGTTTTTGTTCAACGTTTATGTTTTTGTGTGTGTGTGTATCTGTTTCTTTTCAAAATTGGAGTCGTGGTATATTAAACACATGTTTTTTTGTGTGTGTATATATTTCTTTTTAAAATTAGAGTAATGTGGTTTATTACTGTTCTGTAACTTTATGTCTTAATAAGTAACATTTCCCCGAGTTCCTTAATACTCTGAGAATATGACTTTTAATAGCTATGTAGTATTTTATAATAAGTATGTAACTGTACTTTGTGTAACCAATTCCCAAATAATCGTTAAGCATATTTGTAAATATGGGTGCCCAAGTCTGTTAACAAATTCCATTTCTAGAAATTCATTCTTTTTCAAAGGTATAAACTTTTAAGTCAATTAACCCAAATTGTTAATACCTCCCAGCCCCCAGAGGGACAATTGCAATTTATATTTTTATTAGTAGTTACTGAGAGTGCCTGTTTTCAAACCTGGCTGCTTTTAGGATAATTTTTAGTACTTAAAAAAATATTTCCTTGCTTATTATTTTTCTCTATGGGACAAATTAAACTTTTATTTGCTGAGTATTTAGGTACTCCTTTCTGCTTCCAGCAAAAATCTATGTGCCCAGTGTGTGCTAGTTGCTGGGATCCCAGGTGAACATTGTATGGTGGTCCCTACTCTTGAGCTCTTGGAAGAGAGATACGTACACAAATAAACTTAATTTAATCTAATAAGTTTTAGAATCTCTAGAGCTTTTAGAGCTGGCTTTATTATGAAACAGTCACACTAGGATGCAAGATTTTTAGGATGAATTTTAAAGAAAGTAATTTAGGAAGAAAGTAACCAAGAAACAGCATTTTCTTCCAACTGACAAAAGCTCAAGAGTAGCTTAGCAACTAAGTACGTGGCTTGTTGGACTGAGCACAGTCTTTACCCCGGTAGAGGAAGGAGAGACCCTGGTCCTGGGTTAGACAGTCTTTACAGTTTTCCTGTTCAGCTTCCAGTTACCAATTTGGGTTTTTCGCTATACAAGGCATCGGCATGTACTGGCAAACTGAGCCAGGACTCTGAAAAGCTTTGAGTTAACATAGTCATGCTGGGGACAAGAAGGATGGAACACGAAGACATTTTCCTAGGACACCTCTGTCAGAAAGCTTGCTTTCCAGAATTTTATTTTCTAGTGACTTATTATTCATCATAATAAGGGAGATTGCTCTGTCTCAGATGGAATTAAACATGACACTTATTTTCTTTAGGATTGGTTCTCAAATCTCAGGGCAGGTGGATATTTTCAGTGGTGCTTTGCATTATGTGACGTGGTGTATGTCCTCTTTTAATTTCTTTCTTTATAAATTTACAAAAAAACCTCCTAATTGTATTTGCAAGTAATCACAAAGTGTGTTTCATCGCTATTTTGCTCATTTTAGAATATTGTGGATAATGCTAGGCCTAAAGAAACAGATCACAAAAGTCTTTCATCATCTCCTGATAAACGAGAGAAGTTTAAAGAGCAGAGAAAAGCGACAGTCAATGTGAAGAAAGACAAAGAAGACAAAGCCTTAAAGACAGAAAAGCGACCCAAGCAGCCTGATAAAGAAGGCAAGTTAATCTGTTCCGAAAAGGGGAAGGTGTCAGAGAAAAGCCTTCCCAAGAACGAGAAGGAAGATAAAGAGAACATTTCAGAAAATGACAGGGAGTATTCTGGAGATGCCCAAGTGGATAAGAAACCTGAAAATGACATTGTGAAGAGTCCACAGGAAAACTTGAGGGAGCCAAAAAGAAAACGAGGCAGACCCCCTTCCATAGCTCCTACTGGTGAGTTTCCAAGTGGGCTCTGCAGTGGGCAATGCCAGAGTGTTCTTCTGTGGCCCTTTGTGGTTCTTTGTAACTTCTGTACTTCAGTCCTTTGTTTTTGTGACTGACGTTGCATTGTGTTGTGGTCTGGAAACAAGTTGTGTCCGTGGAGCTGAATTTAAGTGAGGTGTGTATCCAGGTGAATCTGAGTTGGGAAGCCTGTTCAAGACTGAGCTGCTGGGGTAGTAGTAAACTGTCCACTAGATTCTCAGTTTACATGATAAGACCTAATAAGCTAAGGCCTTTTGCTTGTGCCTATTCAAATGATCTTAATTTAAGCTTACCTAGAACCTGGGATCAGGAAATATAATTTTAATGAGACAGACATGAAAGAGGAAAGGAATATCTCTTGAGCCATTGTGATAAAAAAATAAAAATAAAAAGAGGAAAGGAGGAAAAGTAAAGGTATGGATGTCTGAAGGGGGCCGAGACAAAGGAACACCGGGGCTAGGGAGGCATGGCTTGTTCATCGTTTCCTAATGATATAGAATGCAAAGCCAGTCCTCTCTATCAAGTCAGACTACTATATCAGACTTTATTTCTGTGGTTTAAAAATTTTAGCTCACATAAATGTGTTAGTACTCGCAGTAGACAACTTTCTCACACCTGAGTTCTAATTTTAAGATAGGAAATTAGATAATAGGCTGATTTCTCTCCAGATGAAATAAGGGACCTCCCCCTTCAGTGGTTGTAACTAGGTTTTGCCGACAAGAACTAAGCATCCTGGAATTATCCCTAGGTCTAAATAGGGCCTAGACCTGCACTGTCCACTATGATAGTCACTAACTATATGTAGCTATTGAGTACTTGAAATGTGACTAGTCTGAATTGAGATGTGCTGTCAGTGTAAAATAAGCACTGGATTTCAAGTACTTAGTAAAAAAAAGGTAAAATCTCTGCCGGGCAAGGTGGCTCACACCTGTAATCCTAGCATTCTGGGAGTCTGAGGCGGGAGGATTGCTTGAGCTCAGAAGCTTGAGACCAGCCTGAGCAAGAGCAAGACCCTGTCTCTACTATAAATAGAAAGAAACTACTATAAATAGAAAGAAATTAGCCAAACTAAAAATAAAAAAAAAAAATTAGCCGGGCACGGTAGCACGTGCCCGTAGTCCCAGCTACTTGGGAGGCTGAGGCAGGAGGATCACTTGAGCCCAGGAGTTTGAGGTTGCTGTGAGCTAGGCTGATGTCATGGCACTCTAGCCCAGACAAGAGAGTGAGACTCTGTCTCAAAAAAAAAAAAAAAAGGTAAAATCTCATAATTTGAAAATACTGATTATATGTTGAAGTGTTTTTAGATGTATCGGATTAAATATATTCTTAAAATTAATTTTACTTTTTTAAAAAAACTTCTTAACGTGACTACTAAAAAAATTTAAAATTGTATGTGGCCTGCACTCTCATTATATTTCTGTTGGACAGCACTGCCCTTAAGTTCACTGGCTTTCCCAACAGAGATCTGGGAGAGAATTAAGCCCTAATGCCCAAGGCATCATGATCTGTGATGAATTGACCTCTTTGCATTGAGAATGGTACTAGTTGTATACTACCCTTAGGAAAATTGAGAAAATATCTGTGTTCAGATGAGGAACCTCAAGTTTGAGAAGTCCAGAAGTTTTAAACTTCCAGGCAGAGCACCATGTTAAGATGTGGGGTGAGAGAGAGGCAGACCTTTTTATTTATGTAAAGTGGGAGAAGGGCAGTTATACAAGGACAGGTAGAAAATGCAAACTGGCAGAAATCTGACATGTCCTCAGCTCAGTTTAAGAAAGAGAATGTGTAAGAACTGAGTGTTTTGCAACGGATTCCCCTTTAGTTATTCACAGGGTGGCTGATACCTTCTGGAAGGTGTGTACTGGGGTAGTTGTACCCCAGTTAGCAGACTGCTCCTATGATTTCACTGAAATAAGAAAAGGGGCATTTAGTTTGTTGCTTTTATAAGTGTAGGATTTCAAACCAGATCGAATAAATTTAATAGAGAAAGGATATTTTTCAAGTTTACTATTAACCCTTGCCGGAGGCATTTGGAAAAACTGATTCCAGCCGTGTCTCAGTCCTCCTGATTCAGACTGTCTGGCCGGGGACCTGGGAATGTGAATTGTTAACAAGTTTCCCAGATGATTTTTACCGTAAAAGAGTTTGGGAGGCCAGGCACGGTGGCTCACGCCTATAATCCTACCA
>CAUYRT010068497.1:0-29848 GCA_963574885.1 Lepilemur ruficaudatus
TAAAAAAGATATATTGAGCTGGGCACGGTGGCTCACGCCTGTAATCCTAGCACTCTGGGAGGCCAAGGTGGGAGGATTGCTTGAGCTCAGGAGATCGAGACCAGCCTGAGCAAGAGCGAGACCCCGTCTCTACTAAAAAAATGGAAAGAAATTAGCTGGACAACTAAAAAATATATGTATATTTAAAAAAAAATTAGCCAGGCATGGTGGCGCATGCCTGTAGTCCCAGCTACTCAGGAGGCTGAGGCAGGAGGATTGCTTGAGCCCAGGAGTTTGAGGTTGCTGTGAGCTAGGCTGACGCCACAGCACTCTAGCCCAGTCAACAGAGTGAGACTCTGTCTAAAAAAAAGAAAAGATACATTACCTTCAAATAAAGTTAGATTGATAGCTGATTTCTCAACATAAAAATGGAGCCAAAAGACAATGGAAATATACCTTAAATGTGCCAACATAGTATGCTATACCTAATGAAACTATCTTCAAGAAAAAGGGCAAAATGAAAACATCTTCAAACAAATAAAAACTGTGAGTTTGATACCTTTCTTTTATAAAAGGAAATTCTGAAGGATATATTCTACTTCAACCAACAGGAAAAAGATGCCAAATGGGAGGTTTGAGTTACAGATTAAGAATAAAGAGGAATGAATATGATATTTAAATATGTTGGTAACTCTACTGGCTATATTTAACAGCAATAATTTTTAAAAAATAAAATACTACAATATAAGAAAACAATAGTATACATATGAATTCAGAAGTTGATAAATTAAATCAAAATATGGTAAAGTCTTTGTATTGCCTAGGAGGAGAGTAAAGACATTAACATTAAACTTGGTTAAATTAAGGATGTCTGTGTTATTTTTACAGTAACCACTAAAAGTATGAAAATGGAGTGTATACTTTCTGAAACGAGCACAGGAAAAAAAGATAAAAAATATTCAATCAAAACCAATCCAAAAACTAAGAGAGGAGAGAAAAATAAACATAAGAGGTGAGACAAACAGAAACACAAAATAAGATGATAGATTTAAACCTCAGTAACCAGTAATTAAATTAAATACTCTAATTAAAAGACAAGGGCTTAGTGCAGTGGCTCACGCCTATAATCCTAGCACTTTGGGAGGCCAAGGTGGGAGGATCACTTGAGGTCAGGAGTTTGAGACCAGCCTGAGAAATATTGAGAGAACCCCATCTCTACAAAAAGTTTAAAAATTAGCCAGGTATGGTGGCACGGGCCTGTAGTCCCAGCTACTCAGGAGTCTGAAACAGGAGGATCACTTGAGCCTAGGAGTTTGACGTTATAGTGAGCTATGATGATGCCACTGTACTCTATCCTGGGCAATACAGCAAGACCCTATTTCAAGAAAGAAAAAACAAACCTGAAAATTTGCCATGTATTGGAAAGTTAGGAAGTATACCTCTAAGTAACCCAAAATAATTCATATTGGAATTAGAAGCCATATTGGATACTCTAACGTAGAATGCAGCTATGTCTATTTATAACCTTAAATGTATATTTTAGAAAAGAAGAAGGGCTGCAAATTAATAAGTTAATCATGTATTTTGATAATTTTTAAAAGTATAGCAAAACTCACTGAAAGAAAACAGAAAGGAAATGACAAAAGTACATAAATTAAGTAGAAAACAATTATACAATAGAAAGGATTAAAAACAAAAGTTGTATGTGTGTGTTTTTGTTTTTTTGAGACACTCTGTCCCCCAGGCTGGAGTACAGTGGTGCAATCACAGCTCATTGTAGCCTCAAACTCCTGGGCTCAAATAATCCTCCCACTTCAGCCTCCCAAATAGCTGGGACTACAGGTGCAAGCCACCATGCCTGGCCTAAAAATTGTTTTTTTAAAAGACTAAAAACAACTGAAAAGGTAAATGAAATGATTGAATTTCTAGAAAAATACAACTTACCAAAAATAACAAGAAGAAATAGAAAACATGTGCAATCCTAAAACCTTTTAAAGGAATTGAATTTTGAGTTAGTAACCTTCCAAACCTAGGCAACTTCATTAGTAAGTTCTACCAAACATTTAAAAGAAAAATCATGCCAATCTTACATAAACTTTTCCAGAAAATAGAAACATGGTACTCACTACATAACCTTTGTACCAAAACCTAAGAAGAACTGTTCAAAAAAAAACTAATTAGAGATCAATCAATCCAATAAGCATTGATGTAAAAATATTAAATGAAATATTAGCTAAATGAATCCTGTGATATATAAAAAGAAAAATAAACCACAACGAAGCTGCGTTTATTCTGTTGTAAAGTTGATTTAACAACAGAAAATATTTCAGTGCAATCTGTCATAATAATAGAGTAAGGGGAAAATTATATGATCATCTCAATAGATGCAGAAGGCAGGATATTGTTGTAATTCAACATCTGATCATTATAAAGCCTCTTAGCAAACTAACACTAGAAGGGAAGTTCCTTAATCTGATAAAGGGTATCTTTAAAAATTTACATTAAACATCAAAAGCTCAATATCAAAAGCTTCCCCTTTGAGATAAAAAATACACAAGGATATTTCAAATATGCAATGCTGTTCGAGTGGACCTAGCCAGTGCAGTAAGGTAAGAAAAGGAATATAAATTCTAAGAATCAGAAAAGAAGAAATAAAATGATGAAATAATTGGATATTTATAAAATCCAAAGGAATTTACAGATAAATTATTAGAATTAGTAAGAAATTTCTGAAAAAAAGCCATAGTAATGAATGATGAAGTTATGTGAAAAAATGCTCAAAATCACTAATGGTAAAGGAAATGCAAATAAAATCACAATGAAATATCACCTCATTCTGGTTAGAACGGCATTATCAAAATGTAAAACTTGCCACCCGAAAACTACCAACACTGCTGAAGGAAATTAAAGCACACCAAAATAAATGGAAAAACACTGAATGAAATGAAAGACTTAATAATGTAAGATAGCAATAATCTCCAAATTGATGTACAGATTCAATGTAATCCCTATCAGAATCCCACCTGAGTTCTCTGTAGGAACTGACAAGCTGATTCTAAAATTCATACTGAATTGTAGGGGATCAGAATAGTACTCAAAACAATCTTGAAAAATCTCCAACAAATTTAGGTGGATTCACACCTCCTGATTTCAAAACCTGCTACTAAGCAAGAGTATTCAAGATAGTGTGGTATTGGTGTAAGGACAGACATGTAGACAGAGCAATGGAACAGAATTGAGAGTCCAAAAATAAATCCATGTATCTACGGTTAATTGATTTTCAACAGGGCTGCCAAGACCATTCAATGGGGAAATAGTCTCTTCAGCAAATAATGCAAGAACATAAATATTAACATGCAAAAGAATGAAGTTCGACTTTTACCTAATACCATATAGAAATATTAATTCAAAACAGATCAAAGACCTAAATCTAAGAGCTAAAATTATAAAACTGTTAGAGGAAAACAGCAGTAAATCTTCATGACACCAAATTCTTAGCTATGACACCAAAAATACAAGCAGCAAAAGAAAAAACAGATAAATTTGACTCACCAAAATTAAAAACTTTTGTGCCTCAGAAAACACTATTAAGAAATTGGGGCCAGGCGTTGTGGCTCACACCTGTAATCCTAGCACTCTGGGAGGCTGAGGCAGGTGAATGGCTCAAGGTCAGGAGTTCGAAACCAGTCTGAGCAAGAGCGAAACCCCATCTCTACTAAAAATAGAAAGAAATTAATCGGCCAACTAAAACATATACAAAAAATTTGCCGGGCATGGTGGCACATGTCTGAAGTCCCAGCTACTCAGGAGGCTGAGGCAGGAGGATTGCTTAAGCCCAGGAGTTTGAGGTTGCTGTGAGTTAGGCTGATGCCACGGCACTCTAGCCTGGGCAACAGAGTGAGACTCTGTCTCAAAAAAAAAAAAAAAGAAATTGGAAAGACAACCTATAGAATGGGAGTAAATATTTGCAATTCATATACCTGAGAAGGGACTTGGTACTATAAAGAACTCCACCAATTCAATAATAAAAAGACAAATCAAAAAATGGGCGAAGAACTTGAATAGACATTTCTACAAAGAAGATATGCAAATGGCCAATAAACACATAAAATGATACTCAACATCATTAATCATCAAAATCAAAACCACAATGAGATTCTATTTCATACCCAATAGAATGGCCAGAGTTACTATAAAAGGCCAGATAGTAACGACTGCTGGTGAAGATATAGAGAAATCAAAAAACTTATACACAGCTGGTGGGAATGTAAAATGGTACAATTTTGGAAAACAGTCTGGTAGTTCCTTAAACACAGAAATACAGAATTATCATATGACCTAGCAATTCCACGCCTAGGTATACCCAAGAGAAATGAAAAAACATATGTACAAACAAAAGCTTGTACAAAAATGTTTATAGCAGCATTATTCACAATAGGCAAAAGGTAGGAAAAAACCCAAATGTCTATCAATTGATTAATGGAAGAAACAAATGTGGTATATCTATACAATGGAATATTATTTGGTCATAAAAATGAATGAAGTACTAATATATGCTGCAACAAGATGAATCTTATAAACATGCTAAGTAAAAGATGCCAGTCATAAAAGACCACATATTTTATGATTCCATGTACATGAAATGTCCAGTATAGGCAAATATATAAAGACAGAAAATAGATTAGTGGTTGCTCAAGGCTAGGAGAATGGGGGAATAGAGGCTGATAGCTAAGAGGTATGGCATTTCTTTTTGAGATGATGAAATGTTCTAAGATTGACTGTGGTGATAGTTGCACTTAACCTGTGAATATACCAAAAAACAATTCCTTTAAAAGGGTGAATGGTATAGTATGTTGAAGCTGTCTAAAAATAAAACCATAAATAGAAGATATATGTCATCATATCTATGTTAGAGTGAAAGTGACCTTTCTAAAAACATGACACCAATGCTAGAAACCATGTAAGAAATACTCCACATAAAACACATCCTTTTATGTTCACATTTTCTTTTCTTCTATTTAAAACATATATTAGGGTTTTGTCTTTTCTAATTTACTAATCTTTGTCTTTCAATTAAATAAATTAATCCTTTTAAATATAATTATAGGTAATTTGGGTTTAAAAGACAAAATAGGCTTTTAGAAGATATTTTCAGAAAATACGATCTTGGCCTAGGAAATGATTTCTTAAACAAGATACAGAAAACAGTAAAAAAGAAAAACATAAATTTGACTATGTTTCAGCCTACAAAATCTTTGATAATTGCTAATATTTACTGAGCGTTTACTATGTATATCAAGTCAAGGACTTTACATACATCATATCATTTAATCTTCACAACAACCTACGATGAGTCATACTATTATTTTCCCTGTTTTATAGATGATGCTTAAGAAGGTTAAGTATTTTACCTAAAGTCACATAGCTATTCTGCCAGGATTAAAATTTGGATCTATCTTATTCCAAGCTCAACCCCTTAATCCCTACTCTAGAAGCCATCTCAGTTTTTGGAGAGAAGTTCTTCAACACTTTATTCTCTGAAACCAGCAGCTTTCTACCCACTTTTACCAGCATCCTACATTCAATGCCTCTATTTCTTCATCATTTACTTGTTATTCCTTCTGCCACATCCTCTAAGAGAATTCCCAGTCTGGATTATTACTCACTTACTCCTTATTTCCTTGCAACCTAGCTTCAAGCACCAATAAGGAAATTCTAATCAGAGTAGGAAATGCTAGTAATGAAATTCAATGGCCTTTCCTTGGTCTTCACCTTTATTGACCTCTTTTGCACCTCCTCCTTCTTTAAACATGATTCTCTTTATTTTTCAGTCATACTTTAAATTTCTTATTCAACAAAAACATAGTTGGCATCAACTTTATGCATGCATTGTGCCAGATTCTGCGATATAAATGTCAAAAGACACAGTCCCAAGCTGAGTGTGATAGTGCACACCTGCAGTTCCAGCTACTCAGGAGGCTGAGATGGGAGGATTACTTGAACTCAGGAGTTCGACACCAGCTTGGACTACATAGAGACCCCACTTCAAAAAAAAAGTCACAATCCTAACCCTCAATGAGCTTGTCTAGATTGAAGATAAACAACTACCAAATAATAAGCATAATGGAGACATTTACACATACACATATATATGTCTGTGTACATGCATCTTTATGTGTATATTAAGAACACATAAATTTGCAGTAAATTTTAGTGGGCTTTAGAGACAAAGGATTGAAACCTGAATTTGCCACTTATGTTAGTTGTGTAAACTTGGACAAGTTATTCGAAGTATTTCAAGAATTAAATCAATCATTACAAATTATTTCATGCTTACCATAGAAGAGCAGAATGTTATTGCTGTTTGTGAGAGACTGAACCATATAATATAGACCCCATTACACAAATTAATAGAAAGCCTGATTTTAAATAGTTTAATAAAATTATCATAATTAAACACAAAGTATATCTTATTGTTACTCAAAAAAAGATTCTTAAAGTACATTTGACATAGCTTTCTGCTAGAGCACATTATAAAATCTATATGTAAACTGTACTGACACAATTTAAAAGGAAAAAGCATGCCTTCTAGGGTTGGGAAGTATGGTCTAGTGTCCTGACTTGGATCGTTCTGGGTATATATAATATTGGTTAACCATGCTACCCATGCCAGACTATGGAAAGGACATGTGCAAACACAATGTAAACATTTAATAGATTGTACCTTATATCAAAATTGGCAAAGTTCCCAAGACTGACTCAAGGTAGAATGGCAAGAATGTATTTCTTTCATTTGTTCTTATTAAAGGGTGAAAACTCAAGATCAAGTTGCAAATCCAGTTTGCTATTAAACTGCTGATGCTGGAAATATCAGCCAATTAGGCAGACTCAGGGGACTCTTCAGTGGAAATGACTATTATTCCAATAATGTATTTTATATAATATACTCATTTGCATATTAAGCAATTTAACTGACGGTCATTTGTTTTGCCATAACTTACCACCTTTATTTACATGAGCTTTGAAATGTGAATCCAGGCATATGCTAAGGACATGTGCTCTCCACACCACACCCTTGCTCCCCCACAACTAAGCACTGTTTCACTCAAGGGTTGATTCTCCCGTCGGAGTGAAATGTGTTAATTTTACTCCTTGCTGCTATATTTTCTCAATAAATTTTGCTCTGATATAGTTAACTTGCTGGTTTAAGTTTCCTTTTCTCTTCCCACTACCATGGGGTGGCACGATGCCAACTGGAACCAATTTGTGGACAAGGGTAGGAGTTTCAAATTTTGATACATGCAGAAATTTTTTTTTTTAATTTTTTTTTGAGACAGAGTCTCACTCTCTTGCCTGGGCTAGAGCGCCGTGGCGTCAGCCCAGCTCACAGCAACCTCAAACTTTTGAGCTCAGGCGATCCTCCTGCCTCACCCTCCCGAGTACCTGGGGCTACAGCCATGCGCCACCATGCCCAACTAATTTTTTCTATTTTTAGTTGTTTGGCTAATTTCTTTCTGTTTTTAGGAGAGGGTCTCGCTCTTGCTCAGGCTGGTCTCGAACTCCTGAGCTCAAGCAATCCTCCCGCCTTAGCCTCCCAGAGTGCTAGGATTACAGGTGTGAGCCACTGTGCCCAGCCAATGCAGAAATTTTACATTTAAATTTTGGTGGCTTTTAATATCAACTAAAGCAATAACAATGGAGGTAATTACCAAGCGTGGCCCCCTCATAGGGTTAACCTAAAAATATCTATTTATATCTACATATGTGTATATAGATATAGTATAGAACATGTTGACTATTATATATCTATTTAAATCTCTCTATATCTATATACACGTATATATGCATGTATGCATATATGTGTTTATATAATGTTAAATAACAGTGTTATTTAAAATTTTATTAAAGTTATATGTTATTTTAAATATGGTAAATAAAATGAGAGGAGGTGATAAATGTATGGCCCTTGGTGTGCTCTCAGTTTCCTATAAAGTGAGAACTATAATATCCTCTATCCACAGGCTTGTCAGGGAAATTAAATAATGGATATAAAGTATTCTGCACAGTACCTATGAGTAGCCAATTTTCAAGTATTTATAAAATGTCTACTATATTTGCCTCTTGGTGGTGACCTTAAAGGAGAAGTTGAAGTGTACCAAGCAGAGAAAGAAGGAAGTCATTCCAGGAGTGAGAATGATGTATGCAAAGCTATCGTGGTAAGAAAGTACGGCATGTGGAACAAATTCGATGGCTGGAATGGAGAGGACAAGTCTGAGTAGAGGCAAGAAATTTATTTAAAGGGCCAAAATAAGCAGTGAGGAACTCCTGGACTAGAGCAGTAGCAAAGGAGAAAAGAATAGATAAAAGAGATATCTAGGACATATAACTGATAGGAACTGGTAGATGATTACATGGAGATGAAGGAGAAGAAAGTGAGACATCCCAGGCTTCTGATGTGGTTTACTAGGTACATATTGTCACTAGGTGACATTCAACCACAGAGCCACAAATATATTTTAGAGGAAGAAGTGGAAGCATTTGGTTTTAAACATATTTAAGTTAATATAAGGCATCTCTGTAAAATCGTCTGCAATTTATTAGACATGACACAGTAGTCTTTTTAGAATACCTGATAAATATAAATATTTATAATTAGGTTTTTAATAGAATCACACTGGCAATGACAAAGGGATATTAATCAAGAATTATACAGATAATAAGAGTATCATGAATAACTTGGAAAGTATAAAGTAATTTAAATTGGAATTAAGCAAATTAAAAACACATTTCCATCACTACCTCGGCTGCTTTGCCGTTGTAAAGGCGAAAATGATTACAGGCCTTAAGATTGAGTGCGATGGTGCTATCAGGAATTTGCTGAAGGTAAACAGCCAGAACTTCTTGAGACACATCATAGTAATCCAACTTGTAGTAGCAGAGGGCCACATAAACATTGAGGGCAAGGTATTCCCTATTAGATGAAAGAATTAAGGGGTAAGAATTCAAGTCTACTTCACAGAAATGTCAAATTACAAAGCTCAAATGGAAAGCAAGGTAGAGAGGACAGTTCATGAAGTTGCCTTGTGAAGAAAGAAGGCAAGATATAATCAGTGTGATTTTTTTAAATTTTTGCATTATAATATTTCAGTGTTTTGACGTAAGTACAGTAAAAGATGACAACTAGAGAAGAAAGGGAAAAGGTCATACTGTTCATACTGAAAAACTAACATATGCTATAACTAAACATAATCGCAAACAAGCATATACCACACAGATGGTGGACAGAAAAGGCAAGCAGTTTTGATGGCTGGAACTGGGATGAGGCAGGCAACTAAGAGCGTTATGCAGAAGAAGTGAGAAGGAAGGGGGATGAGGTATCTGGGGGATGAGGTATCTGGGGGATGGGAGAGGGAGGTCAAGTGTTGGGTGATAAAGTTGGAATGTTAATTCTTCAGAATGCTTTGTTTCTAATTTTGTCAGCAAGTTACCTAGAATGTAATTACCACACCTAGACCAGGGGACCCCAGCCTTTTGGCGCCAGGGACCAGTTTCATCAAAGACAATTTTTCCATGGATGGGGTGGGTGGTGGGGTGGGTAGTGGTGGTGGTGGTGAGGCAGAGCTCAGGTGGTGATGCAAGCCTGACATTTTTTCCATGCAAGGGTGGAGGAGTGGAACTCAGGGTGTGATGACAGCCAGGTTCCTACCAGGCCACAGACCAGTACCAGGCCATGGCCCGTGGATCCGAGACTGCAGATCTAGACCATGCATTTTCAAAATGGGCTATATTACCTGCAAAGGGGCAAAAATTGGTTCTTATGAGGGGATGAAAAAAAATCATACGATTTTATGTATAAAGCACATACATATATAGAGTATATAAATGGATATATAATATGTTTATATATCGGCAAATATTAAAATTTCATGGAAGAGCAATTAGGGATGAAAATGTTTAAAAAGGGTCATTAGAAGGGTGATAATGCAAAAAAGGTAGAGAAAGCCTGATCTAGACAATATCTAAGGAGTTCTTAATCTCATCAGATTATCAACTAACAGATTTAAGCACATGGTAGTACTAGATGCAAAGGTCACTAGGTCCTCACCAAACTAGGTACAGGAGACACTAACATAATGAAAGAGATTTCGAGTAGACATAAAAGGACACAGACCTGTTATCTAGTAGTATTCGCTTATATATATCAATAGCTTCTTGGTAGTGAGATCGCATATAGTGGATTGAGGCCAAACTAAGTTGATCTTCTGTGATATCCTGAAGGTTTTGATGAAAGTTCATCAATTTTTTCTCATCATTAAACTAAAATTGTGAGAGAGAAAAAGACATATAAAGATTCACACTAGTATACAGTTTGAGAAATCAACACCTATGTGATAGAGATTTTTAACTCCTGCTTCTTCTTCAGCCATTGTCTCTCCTCCCAATTTTCCTCAGGTTCCTCCTCTTCCCTTCAAAGAAAAGACCGCAAATAGCTTCTGGAAGCATAGCTTAACACCGGAAAGCCTTTAAATTGCAATTAGTATTAACTACTTGACCTCTCCCCTTACCTTCTTTCCTTTTCTCTTTCTTTATAGTTTCTCCTTTTCCCTTTTTTCTACACCTCTTTATTATTATCCTTTAACATTTTTTATCTTTTCTTTTGTATCTCTTTCTCCTTGGTGGACAATAGGAATCAAAATATATTTCTCATTGTTACTTAGTAAAAAAGTTTTTAATTTCTGCTCTAGATTTTTTCATTCGCTTTTCAATTAATATACATTGTTGTTGTTTTAGGCTGTCAGAATTCCATTCCAATCTTGTCTGGTTATTTTTTTAAATGGTAGCTGGAAATAATAGCTGCTTTTTGCTTATACATGGGGTAGAACAGATACATTTTTGACAGTGATCCTTAATATACAGATTGCACACTCCTGCCTGGTATAGACTTTGGCCTATTAGCTTAAAAAATTTTTAAAGAATCTATTTCCACGAAACATTAAATTCTGAAGCTGGCTTATTTCTAGTTTGGTCACGGATATATTAGATATTTTTTATATGAGTTATTTAAATCTTATCTTGATGTATAGGCAAATGGATACAACTACTACATTCCAAAGTCTAGCCTGGAAAGGTTTCTATTAAGACTAACTTTTCTAATCTGCCTGATTAATATATATGGACACAGAAAAGTAGAAAGCAAAAGAATGATAAAGAGATACAATAGGCAAGCACTAACCAAAAGAGAGTTGGTGTAGCTGTACAAATATGACAGAAATTTTTTTAAAGATAAAGAGAGACATTTCATCATAATAAATGTTTCAATCTACTAAGAAGACAACAATTCTAAGTTTGTGTGTACTTAGTGATAAAGTCTGAAAAATAAGTAAAGCAAAAATTGACAGAAGTAAAAAGAGAAAGAAACAAAGAGACAATTATGGTGTGAAATTTTTAAATGCACCAAAACAATTATTTTCATATACTTCCTGTGGGTAATTAAACTTTCTATAAGATAATTTAGCAATATCAATTAAAATCTTTAAAATTGTTCATACCCAATAATTCAGTAACTTCATTTCTAGGATGTTTAGAAGGTCATTTTTAAAATTAAAAATCAGAAACAATCTAAAAATACAAATAACTAGGAAATGTTGAATAAATTATGGCATATATGCTACATATGATGGAATACTATGAAACCACTTTAAAAATCACGGTTTTGGCATGGTGGCTCACGCCTGTAATCCTAGCACTTTGGTAGGCTGAGGCAGGAGGATTGCTTGAGGTCAGGAGTTCGAGACCAGCCTTAGCAAGAGCAAGACCCCATCTCTACAAAAAAGAAGAAAAAATTGCTAGGGGTGGTGGCATGTGCTTGTAGTCTCAGCTACTTGGGAGGCTGAGGCAGGAGGATTGCTTGAGCCCAGGAGTTTGAGGTTGCAGTGGGCTATGATGATCCCACCACACTCTACCCTGGGCGACAGTGTGAGACTGTCTCAAAAAACCAAAAAGAAACAAATAAAAAACAACTTACGGTTTTCAAGCCTATTTAGTGACAGAGAGAGACCCTATCTCAAAAAAAAAGAAAAGAAAAAAGAAATATGTATTAAGCATGAGTTCTATTCTGCAAGACAAAGAAACAAACAAAAAGATAAATATGTATGTAAAAACAATTATCCTAAAAAGAGATATAATACCAAAAGGTTAAAACATAGCTTATATCTTTTTTAAAAAATTTTAGCCTATTACAGGGGTACAAATGTTTAGGTTACATATATTGCCTTTGTCCTGCCCGAGTCAGAGCTTCAAGTGTGTCTAACCCCCAGTCGGTGCACACCGCACCCATTAGGTGTGAATAAACCCATCCCCTCCTCCCCCCTCCTACCTGGTAGCTTATCTTGGAATATGGTAAATGTTTTCCTTTTTTTTTTTTTTTTTGCTTATTTATATTTTCTTTCTTTGATAGAAAAAAAATGTAACTTAAAAATTATTATTTTAAAAAATCATTTGATGATGATCAAAATTATTGCCATAAGATAATTCTGGGAAGTGTGTATTTATTTCCACAAGTCAGGACAAGATGACTCTGGGTCTTTTTTTAAGAGATAATAGGATAGCTGATACAAATTAACCTTAAATGACCACTGCTTAATAAGGAGAACTAAAACCCAACATCTCTGAATAAATTAAGAGGGTAAAGAACATTGATGGGGGAGAAAAATCTTATAAAATTAATATATATATTCCACTTGTTCCAGAAATACCATTAACAAGAATTTCTAGTTAATTATCTTTCACTAGTGTTGATAACAAGAAGGAAGAAAGACAAAAACATTTTTAAAACAAAAAATGTAAAATAAGAACAGAAATACCTTGTGAGCCAAGTGAAAGAGCAGGCGGTTTTGGAGCCGGCTTTTTGGAGCTGAAAAAAGATCCAAAGTGCTTATTAAAGTACTCAGTAGTCTATGGCACTTAGTTTCTTTAGGGATGAACTTACAACTTTCTTTTTTTTCCCATGGGAGTTTATTTTTTATTTTTTTTTATTTCAGCATATTATGGGGGTACAAATGTTAAGGTTACATATATTGCCCTTGCCCCCATTCCCTCCTCAAGCATGACCATCCCCCAGACGGTGCACCTAGCACTCATTATGTTTGTATATACCCATCCCCTCCTCCCCCCTCCCGTCTGCCCCACACCCAATAAATGTTGTTCCTATGTGTCCACTTAGGTGTTGATCAGCGAAACCAATTTGCTGGTGAGTACATGTGGTGCCTGTTTATCCATTCTTGGATACTTCACTTAGTAGGATGGGTTTCAGCTCCATCCAGGAAAATACAAGAGGTGCTATATCACCATTGTTTCTTATAGCTGAATAGTATAACTTTCTTATAAGTTTCTTATAATGGATGAATCTTCCCGAATTTTACCTGTCTGATCCTGATATGTCTCTGCTATCTGGTCTCTACCTGCAGTAGTGGCAACAGCATCAATAACCACAAGAGAAGTGTTCTAAGATTCTACTCTTCCTCACCACTTGTTCTACCTGAGTCTATTATGGTGACCCACAGCACAACACTCCACACATACAGTTACAGTAGGAGCCCACCTCCGTGTTGTTCATATACTAAAACAAATACTGGTAGTAGATTGTTATGGTCATCTCAATATATGCATAAACCCACTCTCATTCAGATGTTTGTCCCAATATTCTTTGTGAATTTCTTCTGAAATCTCCTTTTCCGAAATTATGTTGCCATATTTTCCTAAATACTAGCCCAGTCTCTATTCCACGGATCTTCTAACGTGATAATGTGCCACACTGAAACAGGTAGCCAAGCAAAAAGCTTAACAGCTCTCAAATACCAAATCTCCTTTGCACTCTTTGAAAATTTTCCAATTCTGGATTCAAAATTCTGTATCTCTTTTATAGAAAAATGTCTATAGGCCAGGCGCGGTGGCTCACGCCTGTAATCCTAACACTCTGGGAGGCCGAGGCGGGTGTATCGCTCAAGGTCAGAAGTTCGAAACCAGCCTGAGCAAGAGCGAGACCCTGTCTCTACTAAAATTGGAAAGAAATTAATTGGCCAACTAAGAATATATAGAAAAAATTAGCTGGGCATGGTGGCACATGTCTGTAGTCCCAGCCACTTGGGAGGCTAAGGCAGAAGGATTGCTTGAGCCCAGGAGTTTGAGGTTGCCGTGAGCTAGGCTGAGCCATGGCACTCTAGCCTGGGTAACAGAGTGAGACTCTGTTTCAAAAATATATATGGAAATAGAGCTAGCTACCTTGCTTTATATCTAGTATTAGTCTAGGTACAGATAAAGTCTAGAAATATGAAATAAAGTAACTTAAAGGATCTTATAACTAAATTAGAAAAAAACAACACTAGTAAATATGAAACAATTTGGGTATAAATCAAGAAAGGCTTCAAGTTCCACATTTTCCATTAATTTGAGCTGGAATATGTGTTGAAATACATTCTTCCCTAACAAATTTGTTAACATTCCCTTGTCCACTTTCTTTGCATTTCCTTGAATTTAATTTATTCACATTCTAATTATCCTTAATCTTTTCTCCCATGTTCCCCTTTTACCCTACTTTTATTGACAAATTTCAGTATAATTCTGAGATGACTGCATGACAAGTAAAAAGGCAGAAGGGAAGACATCTGGATTCTTTTTTTTTTTTTTTTTTTGAGAAAGATTAACACTCTGTTGCCCGGGCTGTAGAGTGCCGTGGCGTCAGCCTAGCTCACAGCAACCTCAAACTCCTGGGCTCAAGCAATCCTTCTGCCTCAGCCTCCCAAGTAGCTGGGACTACAGGCATTCGCCACCATGCCCGGCTAATTTTTTTCTATATATTTTTAGTTGGCCAATTAATTTCTTTCTATTTATAGCAGAGACGGGGTCTCACTCTTGCTCAGGCTGGTTTCAAACTCCTGACCTTGAGCGATCCGTCCGCCTCGGCCTCCCAGAGTGCTAGGATTACAGGCGTGAGCCACCGCGCCCGGCGGACATCTGGATTCTTTAAGCTGAAGTTACAGGGCTTCTCACTTAGAAACAGCAAAAGTAGCTATAATATCCACAGCCATAAAAGCTTGATAACTATACCTAACTACTACCAACAGCATAAATATTCTACTGTGATGGGGCTTAACAAAGATAGCTTGCTTGCCCTTTTTCTTCTCAACCTTCTGCTTTTTAGCTGTAGTTTGGGGGTGGGGGCAGGATTAACTTTCTCTCTCTTTTTTTTTTTTTGAGACAGAGTCTCACTCTGTTGCCCAGGCTAGAGTGCCCTGGTGTCAGCCTAGCTCACAGCAACCTCAAATTCCTGGGCTCAAGCGATCCTTCTGCCTCAGCCTTCAGAGTAGCTGGTACTACAGGCATGTGCCACCATGCCCGGCTAATTTTTTCTATATCTATTTTTAGTTGTCCAGATAATTTCTTTCTATTTTTGGTAGAGATGGGGTCTTGCTCTTGCTCAGGCTAGTCTCAAACTCCTGACCTCAAGCGATCCTCCCGCCTTGGCCTCCCAGAGTGCTAGGATTACAGGCATGAGCCATCGCGCTGGGCCTCTGTCTCTCTTTTTAAAGAGCCCTCACTAGGTTGCCCAGGGTCGAATGTGGTGGCTATTCATAGGCGTGATCATACGGTACTGTACTCTCAAACTCTTTGGCTCCTGCCTCTGCTTCCCAAGTAGCTGAGAATTATAGGCATGCCCCAATATGCTTGGCAACTCTCTGTTTAAACTGCTCAAATCCAATAAAGCTGCTCAAATCCAACATTCTTTGAAGAAAAAGTCTACTTTTTAGCTTTCTAATGTTAGTTAGAAATAATAAGGAATAAGTTTTTAAATCTCCAAAATGACTCGTACTATGAGTGAAGAATATCAGATACAAAGAGAGTCCATATTACCTTTAAATCCAGCTGCTTCAGCTTGTTTATACATCCCAAGAAAAAAGTAGGTGCAAGCTAGGTTAACCCAGACTTCAGGATTACAATTTTCCTCTTTTGTTGCATTTTCATATTCCTGAAATATATATTAAGCAGAGATCTCATTTTGGCAGTAAAGCAATCCATGGACCATTCTTCTATATTAGAATAGGATTTTTTACTGAGATTGAGCAACTTCACATTTAAGGAATTCTATATGCTCCTCAACTATTCTATACCTGAAAAGGTTAAATACTGAAGTAGGGCTGTTGTTCATATAATCTTACACTTGTTTTTTTCCCACCTATTTATACTGATGTGGGCTAACAAACTGCAGAAATGAAAAATAATTGAAATACTTTATTTTCACTAACTTAAAAAGACATACAAAAGATACCCTTTAAGAAATTCATATGTTCAATTTACTTAAAATTTTGATAATTTTAACACTATAAATTTCATTTCATTCTAATAGCCTTCGAGCTTTGTTTATTGGGCTTTACATTTTTAAAAAGTTTTTTTTCTGCCAAGGACACTTTCTGAGGCTCATATTGTCAACTCCATTTTCCATATACTCCTACTTTTTATCAGTCTTTCCCAGATGCTTTGTTGCTTTTTCTTACTACATTTGGGTTACTCTTGCTTTCCTCTTACACCTTTCACAAGCACAACCAGCCCTCTCTATCCTGTCCTTTTCACATCTTCCTTTTTCCTTCAGCAACTTTGTTCCTTTTGTTCTTCATCTCACCTCCTCATTACCTGTCCTTGAATATTTTCATTTTGGTTATGGAGGTTTTCAAATTCCCTTAGATTACATTTTGGGAGTAAGAATATATGGGAAATGTCTAAGCAATTTCATTTATGAATTAGAAGTTGCTTGACATAAGGCATCTATAATTTTATATAGATCCACCATTCTATTCATTAGTCATTGTAGATGGGTAGAATTTACAACGACCAAGAACAATTTCCAAAACAATTATACTTGAAAAAATATAAAGATAATATAATCTTTCATATGTCTAAAAATAACTGAGCAAAATGAAAGTCTTGTCTTTTGAGAAAAGATTCACGAAAGTTTTTATTAAAATGGCTATTTTTCCTCTTCTGAAGATTTACTTAAAAAATACTAATGCCAATATGCTGTCAAATTTTATTAGTATATATGTAAAAGTAAAAAGTAAACGAGATACAGGCTGGGTACGGTGACTCATGCCTGTAATCCCAGCACTTTGGAAGGCCAAGGCAGGAGGATCACTTGAGCCCAGGAGCTCGAGACTAACCCAGGGAACATAGCTAGATCTCATCACTAAAAAAATTTTAAAAATTAGCCAGGAAAGGTGGCATGAATCTGATGTCCTAGCTACTTGGAAGACTGGGGTAAGAGTATTGTTTGAGTCTAGGAGTTCGAGGTTACAATGATCTATGATCATGCCACTGCACTCCGGCCTGAGTGACAGAGCAAGACCCTTCCTCCTAAAAAATAAAATATAATAAAAAGAGGCCAGTGGCTCACACCTGTAATTCCAGCACTTTGGGAGGCAGAGGTAGGAAGATCGCTTGAGGCCAGGAGTTTGAGATCATCCTGGGTAACATAATGAGACCCTATCTCTACAAAAAATAAGAAAAATTAGCTGGGTATGGTGGTAAGCACCTTTAGTCCCAGCTACTTGGGAAGCTGAGGCAGGAAGATTGCTTGAGCCCAGGAGTTCGAGGTTGCAGTAAGCTGTGACTGTGCCACTGTACTCTAGCCTGGGAGATGGTGTGAGACCCTGTCTCTATTAAAAAATCAAAAGATACATATAGAATAGTTCCCCCTTATCCATAGTGAATACACTCTCAGAACCCCAGTGGATACCTGAAACTGTGAATAGTACTGAACCCCATATATATTATGTTTTTTATTATATGTACATACCTATGATAAAGTTTAATTTATACATTAAAATAGAACAATTTTAACACTAAGCTATAATAAAAGTTACGTGACTGTGCTCTTGCTTGTCTTTTCCCTCTCTCTGAAAAAAATCTTATTGCACTGTACTTAGCTATTTTTGGACCATGGTTAGAAACCACAGAAAGGTAACTGAAACTGCAGAAAGCAATACCTTGGACAAGGGGGGATGACTATACTGGAACATATATAGAAGATTTCTGAAGCAATACAATAAAAAAGTGCCAGTGGATGACTCCATTAACAAAGAAGTAGAATTGTGGAAGGCAAATAGAGTGACCTTTTTTTCTTTTTCATCTCCTTCTGTGTTGTTTGAACTTTACCATCAACATGCTTTATTTTAATACAAAGTTTAATAACATTTTAAATATTCCTGTGTTAGAAATTTTTTTTACCAACCTCCAGAGCTCTCTTATAGTCACCCAGGTGAAAAGCACAGTATCCAATCCACAAATTAGTATCCTCTTCTTGCTCCCCAACATGACGTTTGAACTTCAGGTTGAAAATTCATGGGGAAAAAAATGAAGTACTTTGAATAGTAAACTCTCTGTTTTAAAAAAATGCTATGTTAAGCTACTGGTGAATAATAGGCACTATAAAAATATAAACAAGAAAATATACAGTTTAATTAAACATTTACCTCTAGGACTTAGTACAATCATCTTCGAATTGTCACAGAAATTTTTATTTTCAAGTATTTCATGTTTGTTCTTATGTGTTTACTAACACCTTTCTCAAGAAAGTATTTGAGTTATCTAACAATTCTGGATGATACATAAGGAATAGAAGAATCTTGTGAAATATTTAAAGCCAAATAACTGAAAGTTAGACAGGTTGAATAATGAACTCAAGGCCACACAGCCAGTACCTCTGGTGACAGGGACTTAAAGTAATATCTGACTCCAAAGCCCATGTTCTCATCCTGCATGCTCTACTGCATTCAACTTCACACTTCAATTGTGTCGCATTAAGACATATATACTTATTAATAGGTTATAACTTTTCACTGAGGATAAACCATTAAATCTTTCTATTACTCTTACGTAGGCTAGCTTACCAGGACTGCAAGAGTTAAGGATATTCAGAAGACTGGCCACATTTATGTCCATTATGAACAAATAATTATGAATTTCTCAGTCCTATTTTGGAGGAAAGGACTGAGACTTTAAAAGAAGATTCTGAATTACCATTGCAAAAGATGAGATTTTTTTTCACTCTATAGGGTAATAAATCAAATAGTGAGCCAATACATATTTACAGAGCATCACTACAGAACTTTAAGCACCTTAGTCATTATAAGATGAAGACATCCTTTGGTACTTTCTGGGTTGGGATAGGAATTTAATCCCGTATCTAACTACACAACATTAGAAGTCCTCCTCTCACCAAATGCTGTGAATTTGAGTATAGTGTCTTAAGTATGGAGCAATTCTTATTTGAGGTCTCCTTCAATTTGCCCCAGGAATTCCCTGGAGCCACAGGAGAGCTCATGAGATTTTCTCACCCTATTCCCATGCAGCATGGTACTCCAGCTAGCTACCTAAGAAAATAAACATAGAACAGAGCCTTCCTGACAATGTAAAGGCAGTCTGGGGTTATGCAATAAGGAAAATGTTGTCATTGTCTTAAAGAAAAAAGAGGAAAAGAACAGACTGACAAAACATAGATATCCACATAGTCCACTGATTTCCATGGCCAGAAAGTCCTTCCAAGTCAAACCCCTATTGTAAAGATGACACCAAAAAAGCTAAACAATGTCCTCAATACCAGAGCGCTAGTAAGAAACATACAACTATACGTGGAAGACTGAAAAATATATGTAAAGTTAATTAAAACAATTATTGTTGATAGATTCAGAGTAATATGAATAGAGTAGCATTTTGGAGAAATGACTGTGGCACAACACAACCAGACCATGCTGTCAAAACTCTTCATTCTTTGGTGTACCCCTTTACCCTTCTATAACATGTGCTTTCCACAAAGCAGTTTCTCAAAGTGCAGTCTGTTTGGCCCATCTATAAGAAGCACTTAAAGTACTTGCCTAAAATGCAGATTCCTGAGCAATACTGCAGACCTAAAGAATCACCAGGAATATACATCTTAGTAAGTACCCTACATAATTCCAATGCATATTAAAAGGTGAGAACTAATGCCATAAAGATTTGAAATACTTTCTGGGGATACAATATTTTCAACAATAAGCATGGTGGAATTATTTAAATTTGATCAAAATTTTTATAACACACAAAATTTTATAACACATAATAAAGCATAAATTGGTCAGGGGTTGGGACAAACAATGTGTGAACTGACACCGTATTAAATATCCCTCCATATCTGCAGGTTGTATTTACTATCAATGGCACTAGACATAATCAAAAGTAACCCTCAAGAAATACGTTTATGTTTTTTAGTTCATCTGGAATCTGCATCTGCCTAGGTTTTTAGGCAATTCCTTGAAGAAGCCCCAGAATGCACCCACCTGTTCCAACAGCATAGCAACAAGCATTCACCCAAGCATTCATCTATCGTCTGGTATTCACCTTCTATGAAGTAACTTTCTTTGGACATTACCTCCAATAGGGTAATAGCTCCAGTGAAATCTCTTTGTGAAAGTAGCTCCTCTAGTTTTGGAATCTTCCTACCTTTCTTCTTTCTTTTGTCAGTGTGCTGCACGTCCCCGCCTACAGCAGGTTTGGCCCTTGAAAGCATCTGTGAAACAAAACGACAAAGACAGCTGTATAGTTCAATTCCTATTATCAGTTTTAAGCTGAGAGCGACGGCTCCACGATTTACATGTCAAATCCTTAACAACGAACCCCAGGGAAGCCTACGGAAGCTCTTTTGGTGAGACATTTTACTAAAAGGCTCATCACCCTGTAATTGACCTGAACCAAATAGCTACTCTCAACTTCTCCAATTCGACAGGAGATGCTTTCGCACAGCCTTTGTCATCTCAGCCTACCCTCGCTCTACTTTCTATCGCACGCTCAGCGCAGGTGTGGGGAAACAGAGAAGTCTGGGGGAAAAAGCATCGAGGTATTTACTGTCGCATCCCTGTCTCCCGCGGGAACGCGGGGAGGAGGGCAGGAGAATCACCCGTTGCTGACACACCTAGACTTTACACATTAGTGTGCTGGGAACCTCCAATCGCCACTCCCAGGATCTACGCAAAGTTCTCCCTCACTATTCAGAGCTACTAACCATCTTGGTGTTGGTCCTTTGAGCCCGCTCCACAGACAGACAGCAAAGGCCGCGCCTCAGCGCGTCGCCGAATCCTCACAGCACGCTCTGTCTCCACGGCAACCCCGCGGGGAGGCTGGTCCTTCCAGGAGAAGAGTTCGTCGAAGAACCAGTGTACTCTGCTTCTTGGTTCCGTTCCGCTTCCTCCATGGAAGAGTGGACGTTCCTCTCTTGAGAAGAGATCGTCGTTCTCTGTGCTGAGAGTGAAAGTTTGGTTGTGTCTCTGTGAGTTCGCTTTAGGAAAAGACTAATTACAATGGCATTGTTTTTCAAATGTATGTTTCCTAGGAAAGTGATTTTCAAGGACCACTTCCGTTTTGCACGGCGTTGGGCTCCATAGAAACGCCCGGTGCTGTCTGGCACAGGATCTTGGCCTCCAGCTGGTGCTGGAAGCTTAGAAAATTTCTGCTGAACCGAGGGAGTTGACATTTGAAGGCGGGAGTTCGCCAAAATATACTTGATTATTTCCACAGACACACCTACACACAGTAAGGAACTGTAATAAATATTGTTCACTGGAGGACTTAATTTATCCTACTCCTCAACCCAGTTAACATGGCTGCAATGGCCATAAAAAGCACAGAGTTGTAGAATGTTAGAGCTGGAAGGGACCTTAGAGGATATCCAGTCAAGCCCTCAGAATAAAGATTAGTTTCGAATAAACAGATAACAGATTAATCTTACTGATTAATAACTTGGGTGAAGTCAGGTCATTCACCCCAAATGTGTGTAGGTGATCGTGGTATAAGTGAATTATAATTACACAAAAAAGCTGGTTGCATGGATAGAGGCAAAGCTGGAACTTGCAACTTCATTGCAATTGCAATAGAGTGGTAGTTTATGAGGAACTGTAAAAAACAATCTGGGTTGTGAGGATGGCTGTATGATTATATAAATTTATTAAAAAGCATTGAATTGTACACTTTAAACAGTTGGATTATATTATATGTAAATTGCATCTTACTAAATCTTGTCTTGTTTGTTTTAAAGATAATCCAGCTCCTAGCTCAGGTATTCTCGAGTCTCTGTTTCTGATGCACAGTGATGCTGACTCCAGGTCCTTAGAAACCACTGTAGAAATCATGACTCTGTCATGCACCAGGGCATGAGTTGCTGAAGGAATGCCCAGATGTTATGAAGTTTTAGCATTTCTTGCTACGGTGGATTTTCCTTAAGGAAAAAAAATATCATCAAAAGAGGAACCCTCCATTCTCTGCTGCAGAACCACAGTAACTCTATTCATCAACTCTATTTGAGTGCTGTTAGTTTTTTTTTCTTTCGTTCACTAGGTTCACGGATATTCTACCTTATTATAAAAATTTTTAAAAACAGTGATTGCTCCTTTTGAAAAAGAGACTATTTTAAAAACCAAATTTTATTATGCTCCCCCTTAGTAAGCTATCTGGATTCATGGGGAGATGATTATTGTTCTAAGCAAGAACAATAATGACTCCTTGATTAAGCATTTGAAAATATGCTCCTTAAAGAAATAAATTTTTCAAGCTGGGTGCGGTGGTGTGTGCCTATAGTACCAGCTACTCAGGAGGCTGAGGCAGGAAGATCTCTTGAGCCCAAGAGTTTGAGGCTGTAGTGCACTATGATTGCACCTGTGAATAGCCACTGCACTCCAGCCTGGGCAACATAGCAAGACCTTCTCTCTCAAAAAAAGAAAGAAAGAGAGACATTTTTCAGCTATTTTAAAACAGTGTACTTTCTCCTATTACAAAAGTACTTCATATTCACTGTGGAAATTTTGGACGATACTAAGAATTAAAATCTGAGAATTAAAATGAAAAAATGTAAATTATCTGTACATTTATAACTAAGAAACAACACCTATGAACATTTTAGTTCTTTTTAAAAAGTGATTTGACAAGTACTAAAAGGTAATATGTTGTGGCTGAACTACTACTAAGTTGGCAGACCTAGAAACCTATAGGTGATAATTGTTGAAGCTACGTGACGAGTACTTGAGAATTTATTACAACATTCTATTTTTGCATAGAAATCTTCCATAATCTAAAATTTTTAAAAAGAAAAATGTATTTGAAAACTCACAAATTCTCCTTTATGGCCAAATTTTGACTGAAATGAGTTAAAGACATGGGAGTTGATATTTATTTTAATATAATAGGTGACTTGCATTTGTACCAGTTAAAATTAAGTGGGGCCAGGCTCAGTAGCTCATGCCTGTAATCCCAGCACTTTGGGAAGGCTGAGGCAGGAGGATCACTTGAGGCCAGGAGTTCGGAACCAGCCTGGGTAACATGGTGAGAGACACCTCCCTCCCCACTCACACTGCCCTCCCAACCGTCTCTACAAAAAAACTAAAAAATTAAATAGCTGCGCATGTTGGCACGTGCCAGTAGTCCCAACTACTTGGGAGGCTGAAGCAGGCAGATTGCTTGAGCACAGGAGTTTGAGGTTGCAGTGAGCTATGATCACGCCACTGCTCTCCAGCTAGGGCAACAGAGTGAGACCCTGTCTCTAAAAAGAACAACAACAACAACAAAAACCCAAAAAGCAACAAACAAACAAAAACGTAAGTGGCTTTGTCTGTGTGAAGATACTGTAAAAAATAATTTTCAACTTTTGATTGTTAGTGTGAATGTCTATTTGGCAGAAAGATAATTGAGAAATCAGGAGGCAATATAAACATAATTAGATGTAAACAGGATAAATATCAGGTGTTCCAATGCAGTGAACCCTAAGAGGAAGAACACCCTATGTCAACCAGCTGCTGGTGTGCTGGATCCTGAGATGGCCGCATTCACTCCATACCCTAGTGTTCAAGGCAGCCGCTAGCAAGGACTGAACGTGACACAGGGTTGTACGCTTTGGAGTCAGGAAAACTTAGATTTGGATCATGCCTCTGCCACTGAGTTTTTGTTTTCTTCTCTGTAAATAGAAGTAATAAAACTCACCTCACTGATTTGCTTAAGACTCACCTGACCTCATTTATAAGTGAGAAGCAATATAAGGTAAGCAATCAACATTCTTATTTCTCACGGTTTCCGCTGAGTGGCTTAGCTAGGTGGTTCTGGCTCAGAGTCTTGTGAGGATGCAGTTAAGCTGTCACTTGGGGCTGCAGTCATGTAATTGTCTTGACTGGGGCTGAACGATCCCCTTCCAACTGGCTCACCCACATACTGGGCAAGTTAGTTACTTGCCACATGGCCCTCTCCCTAGGGTTGCTTGAGTGTCCACACAAGAGATATATATATATATATATATATGTATGTGTGTGTGTATATATATATATATTTTTTTTTTTGAGATGGAGTCTTGCTCTGTCACCTGGGCTAGAGTGCCGTGGCATCAGCCTAGTTCACGGCAACCTCAAACACCTGGGCTCAAGCGATCCTCCTGCCTCAGCCTCCCAAGTAACTGGGACTATAGGAGCACACCACCTTGCCTGGCTAATTTTTCTATTTTTAGTAGAGATGAGGTCTCACTCTTGCTCAGGCTGGTCTTGAACTCCTGAGCTCAAGCAATCCTCCCGCCTCAGCCTCCCAGAGTGCTAGGATTACAAGTGTGAGCTACCACACCTGGCCCACACAAGATATTAATAACAGTTGGCTTCCCCAGAGCCAGGGCTATATGAGAGAACAAAGAGCAAAGCCACAATATTTTTAATGACCTAGTCACACTGTCATTTCTAATATATGCTATTGATTACACAGATCAGTCCTAGTCTATGTACAAGGGTGCACAGAGTGCAAATATCTGGAGGGGAAACTCTCTGGGAGCCAGCGGACTACCACATCAAGTTGACTCCCAAGTTAACCCCAGCTCTGGATTACTACACCCCCCCATTTCCTCTGCCCTCAGATTAGGGTTACTGAGAGAAAGTTTGTAGCTTGCAGTTCCTCTTTTTAGGGTTACTGGAAGAAAGTTTGTAGCCTGAGGTTCCTTTTCTTTTTTTTAGAGACAGGGTCTCGCTGTGCTGCCCAGGCTGGAGTGCAGTGGCTATTTACAGGTGTGATCCTGCTATTTATCAGCTGGTTCACCCATCCTGAGGCAACTTGGCGGTCCCCAGCTCCCTGGAAGTTAGACACCCAATCAGCATAGGGTACTCTAGCCCAAAACTCCTGGGCTCAAGCGATCTTCCCATCTTAGCCTCCGCAGTAGCTGGAGCTACAGGCGCACCACCACCCTGGCAAGTTCCTCATTTTAACACCACCAAAACAAAGTGTGTAAATTTATCCTCAAAGAGGGATATGGGCTTTCTCCACTCCAAAGTTGTCTCCTCCACCTTTGCCTACAGTTCCAACCCTTCCCAGCTCAGTTCTTCCAAGGGCACCTTGCTGTGGTGCAGGTTCAATCCAAGGAACCCCTGTCCTGCCCCTCCACTTCCACCCTGCCCCAGCTCTCTGTTCATTTGACCAATGCCTCTTTCGACTCCTGTATCTCTTGTAGAACACCTGTTTGGCATGGACTTTGGATATTCCATCTGACTCAACCCTCTAATGTTTATGTACTTTTAATTTCTATGACTTAGCATAGCTGACTCATTGCAGCTTGTGTGTGTTTTGCTTCCCTCTCTGAATGGTGGTTCAATGATTCATGCAGCTAGGTATCACCCGAATGTCCCGTAGCAACTTTGCTTTGCACTCTCCTCAAATTTATTTCTTTCACATATTCCCAGATCTTCCAGTAAAACAATAATAAACATATTTCCAAACAAGGTCACAAAGAAAAATAAAATAAAATAATAAACAATAACCATAAACAAAGTAAAGCAATAAACAAAAAACAAGTGTGATTAATAATCAAACCAGGACATTGGAGAAAAAAAATAATCAAACTAAAAAAGCTCCCCTTGTAGTTACCCAAGCAATGCCTTCCCTTCCCCTTCCTCGTCCATCCTCTAAAATGAATGATCTATAATCAATTGTTCGATTTCTTTACTATATATACTTGATTTCCAACCCTTCATTCTGAAAAAACTGCTCTAGCAAGTGAGTTTGACTATAAGACTGTATATAGGAGGATTTATTGACTTAGGGGCACACTCTCAGGATACAAGGTTTAGTATCCTGGCGCAGTTCCAGGGATGTTGCACAATTGCTCTAGGGTAACTCCCCAAAGCCTAGAAAAGTGATGGCTCATGAAGAGTAAGGTTGAGGTGCCTAAATTGCTGTGTCAGGCAGAAGAAAGGATTAGAAAACTCAGAAAAGTGGAAATGCTGAAAAAGACGTATTACCTTAGTCCAGAACACCCACCATAGGATTATGCCCCACAGGATGGCTCAAGGAGCCACCTTCATCAAGTCTATCAAGAGTGCAGTGGTGAGAGGGATGCCAGCAGTGCTAAGAGTTCAGTGGTGCTTCCCCCACTGGGACATAACTGATGGGAGGAGAGGCAGTTCTGGACTTGGCTCTCTGATAGCAATGGGTCTGACAAGGCCCTGAAGCCATGCACCAGAGGATGGCTTTTAAGGGCAGAATGTGGTTTTCCCTTAGGGGTTTGTAATGACAAAATCAGAGTGGCAGCCAATGGGATTTGACCTATAGAGAGTTGTAGAGATTGTGAATAGAAAGAATTTCTCTAGGAAAAACATAGATGGGTAGTCAACAAAGTGCAGATGGTCCCAGACTTAGGATTTTCCCACCTTACTATGGTGCAAAAGTGGTATGCATTTGGTAGAAACCGCACTTTGAATTTTGATCTTTTCCCAGGCTAGTGATATGCAGTATGATACTCTCTTGTGATGCCAGGCAGCGGCAGCGAGCCACGGCTCTGTCAGCCATATGAGTAAACAATACTGTACTCTACAGTGTACCGAATTCAGTAAGTTATATGAGATATCCAATACTTTATTATAAAACAGGCTTCTGTTTGGGGATTTTTCCTTCAACTGTAGGCTAATATAATTGTTCTGAGTGTGTTTAAGCCTCACCTATGAAGGGGTCCCATATAACCAGCTAAAAGAGGAAGGAAAAAGGCAAAGCTTGGGGTATGGATGGGTTAGCTCAGTGTGTGGGTACAAGCTGAAAATGGATGGCAGCTACATTACAGTATCACTCAGGGAAGCCCTTGAAAAACAGTGGTAAGGGAAAATCTCCCCAATGGGAGGAGCTTTGAGATGTGCACATGGTCATCCACTTTGTATGGATGGAGAACGGCCCAAGGTTAGAACACATGTGGACTCATGGGTAGTGACAGTGGTCTGGCTGAAGGAATGGGAGCCTACAAGAAAAAGTTTGGAAAATCAGAGACAAGAAGTTCTGGGGTGGAGGAATGCGGGTGGACATATGGAAGTGGCACAAGTGGGAAGTTGTTTGTATCACATGTTAAGGCCCACAAATATCTACCACAGAAGATGTGTCAACTAGATAAAATAACTTGGCCAGTTAATGCTGGCCAGCCTTTGTGAAAAGCCCCATCCCCCACTGCTACATGGTGGGTATCTGAATAAAGAGGCCATGGAGGCAGAGATAGATGAAAGTGATGTCAGAACCTAATAGCATAAACTGTCACTTCCTAAATGAATATAGCTACTGCCACCTCTGAATGTCCAATCTGCCAGCCATAAAGACCAATGTTAAGTTCTCTTCCTTAAGGAGACCAATAGGCTACTTGGTGACCAGTAGACTATACTGGGCCTTTGTGGTCCTGGAGGGGCCAGTGGTTTGCTGTCACAGAAGTAAGCACTTATTCAGGATGTAGGGTTTCCTTTCCTCCCCACAGGGCCTTACCATCCTCACTCTCTGGGACCTTAAAGATTGCCTGATCCACAGACATGGAATCCTACAGAGCAAAGCACCTGACCAATGACTCTCTCCATGGCACAGGAAGTGGAGGGGGTGAGCACACGAACTTGAGATCCACACCTCACCATCCAGAAGCTACTGGATGAAGTACTGGAATGGTCAGTATCACATTCCTCACCATTTAACTGGAATGGCCAGTTAAAGATGGAGCTGAAGCACCAGCATGTAGGTGTTACACTACAATGACATACCCTCCAGCACCTTGTGGTATATGCCTTGAATCAGACAAGTTAGTATGGTGCTGTGTCCCCAGAAGAAAGAATATATGAGTCTAGAAAGAATTAGCAGAAACCTCAGTGGCCCCACTTACCATCCTTCCAATGATGCACAGGATTTCCTGCCCCACAAAACTGATATCTGCAGAGTTAGAAGTCCTGCTTCCCAAAAGGTGCACACTCTTGTCTGAAGACACAGGAGAGATCCCACTGGACTATAGTGATGGCTGTGACCAGGTACTTTTGCCTCCCAATGGTCAGAGACTAGCAGATAAGAAAAGGAATGGCCATTTTATCAGAGGTAATTGATGCTGGTCAGCAGAAGGAGGCGGGGTGCTGTTACACAGTGAGGGTGGGGAGAATATGTGTGGAATTCTGGTGACCTATTTGGGTGCCTCTTGGTACTCCTTTGCCCAACTCCTTTGACTGTGGCCAAGACAAGAGCATCAAGCCTGGCCTGAGAAGGTGCTAGAAATGAGGGTCTGGGGCACCCAACCAGGTGAACTGCTGGGAGCAGCTGAGGTGATAGCTAAGGGTGAGAGGAATTTGAATGGATAGTGGTGGAGGACCAGTTGTGGCCTTGAGGCCAATTGCAGTGACAGGGGCTAAGGATTCATTGCATTATCTTTGCTCTTGTAAGTTTCCTCATAGGAAGAGTGGCCCTGAAAGAGCTGTTCCCTGAACACAAATGGAGCAAAGGGTGGACTACAGCTGACACAGAGTGGCACTCAGGTCCCCTTTAAGCCAGGTCTTGCTGTCTAGCTTCAAGGAATATGGCCTAGCTGATAGCCTCCAGCTTTGGCTCCTTTAGGATACACCACAGCATCTGAACTGAAGTCACCCATTTCTTGGGTGGCCCCCACCAATGACTGAACAGTGGTACAAGGGCCTAGCCTTTTCATTCCAAAGCTGGACTCCTGCTACAGAGCTTCCTATTGGGCTGGTGGAGACTGTAACAGAGGGAACAGCCTAGAAAAGGGTAAAAATGTTTTACAAGCTGTCTCTTTAAAACCTCTCCTACTCTTTTTTGGGAATTATAACCTGCATCCCTGCCCAAGGTCAGTGGTCAAAGCCAGTAGTCAGGAGGGACAAGAGAGTATCCTTTGTTCTTTGCGTCATAGGAAATGGCTCAATGGAATTATCCAAGGAGAAGGTCACCAGATTGTCTTCTCTGGAGATCAGATGGATCAGGACCATCAACTGTAGTTAACAGCAATTGCCTGGAGCTGAACACCCCCTCACTGCCCCCTTTAAAACCTGTATATTTCTGCTTATAGATAGGAAAATGGTACTTTAAGATGGGAGTCTGCCTTTTCTTCATTTACCAGCAAATTAACAAGCCTCCCTTTCCTTCTCCTCAACCACTTGTCCTTGTTCTTCTGATATAGCCTCGGGGACAAGTGCTGAACTTTCGGTAACAACTTTGTCAGGTCTGTATTCAAGTCTGACAGCTCCGACCAACTATGCTTCTTCCCTTGACTTTCTCTGGTGTTACACCCCAGGAAATCTTCTGCCCTCTTAACTCTGTTCCATGCTGGGCAGGTCTATGCAAAGCTACTCCTAAAGTCTGAGGAAGCTGAGAGGCTGAAGAAAGAGGCTGACACATCCAGCTTCTCAGGAAGAAACATTTAATAGTGATTTACAAACAGAATCCATATTCTGGGAGGCCATGAGACAGTTGGGTCCCCGAGCCATTACCCACCAGACCTAGGGTTTATATAGCACAAGGACAATCAAAGTTGACCCCTCAGAGA
>CAUYRT010068499.1:0-26463 GCA_963574885.1 Lepilemur ruficaudatus
CTCAGACTCTGCCTGGAAGGGAGATCTCACCCACGGCTGTGGGTTGAACCACTGTGGCTCCCTAATTGTACCTGTGGCCCCAACCACTCTTACAAGCTCCCTGCTTGCATTTCCAAGGGAAAAGTTGTCCAATGTTCCACCCATACTTCAAATCCCACTGTCACCATGGCACTGCCACGAGCCCTGCCCTCTGCCAACCACCTTCTCTGGCCGATCTCACACTAAATCATGCCATGCTCAGTGCCCACGTTGCTCCTGAGCTCCCCATCTCAGCCAGAAATATTGGAGTAATCATCTGTCTTTCCCTCTGCCTTATACTCGCTCCTTGATACAACTGCCTGCTGGTTATACCTTCTAAATAGTCCTTGAATTTATACTTGCCTCTTTACACACCTTTTAATGCATGGTTTCAGGCCTCTGTATTTTCTTTTTTAATACTAATGCTAAAAAATATTAGTGGTAAGATGATTTCTCCAATTGCTTCTTTTCTTCAGATCTGTTTTACTCTGTTCAGGCTACTATAACAAAATACCTTAGGCTGGGTAATATATAAACAACATAAACGGCAGAAATTTATTTCTACCGTTCTATAGACTGAGAAGTCCAAGATCAATATATTTGATGTCTGATGAGGGCCTGTTCCTCGTAGCTGGAGCCTTCCCCCTGCCTCTGGACATGGTGAACAGGGCAAGACAACTCCCTTAACCTCTTTTCTAAGGACACTAATCCCAGTCATCAGTGCTCTGCCTTCATGGCCTAATCACCTCCCAAAGGCCCCACATCCTGACACCATTACCTTGGGGGTTAGGTTTCAACATATGAATTTGGTGAGGGGCGGGGTGGGACACAAGTGTTCAGACTATAGCAAGGTCTGATTCAACTCCAAGTCCTCTTTTATATTATGGCCAAAGTGGCCTTTCTAAAATGCAGACCTCATGAAGTCATTGCTTTATTAAAATACTTAAATGGCAGGCACTCATATTTGAGTGACTAAATAACTCATCACCCAAACAGGAACTCTTTAGAGAGTGAAAGGTGGTGCTATTAACACTGACTCTATTTATTGAATAGGGTGTCCTTTCTCCAGTGTATGTTTTTCTCTTCTTTGTCAAAGATTGGTTTGTTATAGATATATGGCTTTGTTTCTACTGGGAAAATTGGATAATCACATGCAGAAGAATGAAACTGGATCCCTAGCTCTCACTATATACAAAAATTAACTCAAGATAGATTAAAGACTTAAATGTAAGACCTGAAACTATAAAAATCTAGAAGAAAACCAAGAAAAACTCTTCTGAACATTGGCCTAGGCAAAGAATTTATGACTAAGACCCCAAAAGCAAATGCAACAAACACAAACAAAAAACCAAAAGAGCAAATTTGACTTAATTAAACTAAAAGCCTTCTGCATAGCAAAAGGAATAATCAAAAGAGTAAACAGACAACCTACAGAATGGGAGGACATTTTTGCAAACTGTATATATGACAGAGGACTAATATCCAGAATCTAAAAGGAACTCAAACAACTCAATAAAAAAAAAAAAAAAAAACACAAACATCCCCATTAAAAAGTGGGCAAAGGACATGAACAGAAACTTTTCAAAAGAAGACATACAAATGGCCAACAAACATATGAAAAAATGCTCATCATCACTTATCAGCAGATAGATGCAAATTGAAACCGCAATGAGATATCACCTTACACCAATGAAAGTGGTCATTATTAAAAAGTCAAAAAACAATAAATGTTGGTGCAGCTGCAGTGAGAAGGGAACCATTTACATACTGTTGGTGGGAATGTAAATTAGTACAACCTCTATGGAAATCAATACGAAGGTTTCTCAAAGAACTAAAAGTAGATCTACTGTTTAATCCATCAATCCCACTATTGGGGACCTACCCCCCAAAATAAACCGTTATATCAAAAAGACACCTGCACTTGTGTGTTTATCACAGCACAATTCACAATGACAAAGACATGGAGTCTAACCCAGTGCCCATCAACCAGGGATCAGATAAAGAACATGTGGCCCATTTCTTTATCCATGAAGTGCTACTCAGTCATAAAAATAAAATAAAATAAAATAATGTCCTTTGCAGCAACTTGGATGGAACCAGAGGTCATTATCCCAAGTGAAGTAACTCAGGAACAAAAAAACCAAATACTGCACACTCTTTGATAAGTGGAGCTAAGCTATGGGAACACAGGGACATACAGAGTGGTACCATGGGTGTTAGAGACTCATGGGGGAGGGGGAGGGATAAAGAAGCGCCTATGGGGTACAATGCACTCTATTTTGTCGATGGGTACACCTAAAGCCCAGACTTCATTACTATACAACATATCCATGTAACAAAACTCCACTCATACCTCCTACTCTATTGAAATAAAAAAAGTGAAGTAAAGACAGATTTGTTTGCCCAAGGCCAAAAAAAAAAAAAAATATTCTTGCTCTGGGACAGAGACTATATTGGAATAAACTTAGAGCACGGAGGTGGAACCATCATAACCTTTGTTTACATAACAAAGTTTAACTCCTTCCTCTCTGTCAAGTGTTTTCCTACATCTGACTCAGTCACTTTTCCAGTCTCAATTCCTGGTCTCAAGTCCCCCCTCTCTTCCTGCTCCCTATCTGCGTGCCTGTAGCATGAAGCTCCTCCTTGTTCCATACGCCTTGCCTGCTCTGGCATCTCTGTGCTTGGGAGGCACCAAGCCTTCCTCTTAGAAGCCCCTCCCTCTCCATCTCCATCTAAGAAGCCTGCACTCCAATATCACTAACCCTGCCGAGGCAGCTGTCTCCACTCAGCAGGCTGTCCCCCTGCCTGTGCGTCCCCACAGCCCCCATCTTACCTCTAAAATAGCATCATCCCCCCTGCTCCGTGATAACTGGGCAGTATGCTGCTACCTTTGTTTCTTGATTTTTATTCTCAGCTCCCTGCCTGCAGACACAGGGCTTCATCTATCCTGAGCACAGTTCCTGCCACCCGAAGACTGGGTACTTCATTCATATATGTTGAAGGGAAAAAATTGATTAATTTACAGGAGGATAAATGAAATTGCAAATGAATGAATGGAGTGTACAAGACGAGTAGCAACAGATGTGACCAACTGGGTATGGGTAAACTGCGGGGAAATCAGGAATTAAGGAGCATAACCTTGAGCTGAAGTTGCCAGATTTGTTGGCAAATATGCAAATGTTCACTAGTAACTACTGAGAAGGTACACAGGCACACTTGGTGTTCTTGGGTGAATATCCTTTCAAAAAGCAGTGAAGACTCAGCCATGGAACTGTTTGGCACAGAGGTCTCTGGGTGTTCCGGGAAAGCATGCATCGAACAGGCAAGAGCTGCCTCCTAACCCCTGGGCACCAGGACTCTGACCTGGCTTCTCCTAAACATTAAAGGATGTGTCTCTGTGAGCTTGACCTTGAAGGGAGCCATCTGCTTCTTTAAATGAATTTATCATTTATCTAATGAAAGTACGGTGATTTTGCTCTTTCTATAATTTTATAAAGGATCTTTACAATTTATAAATCTTTGTCATTTTTCTGAGTGTTTTACAATGAATCTATTTACTTTCATAATTAGGAAAAACAATAGCAAAATGAATCAATGCAACATTTTAATGAGGAAATATATTCACCACAGTTTCAGGTTTGCGATTAGTGTAGACTGAGTACCGATGTTGGCTCAAATCGTGTGCCTGTGTTAGCCACAGAGTGCGAGCGTGTGCTGCGTATGTTGGGGCACGTACATTTGTGTGTGTCTGTTAGTCACCGTGTGTGTCTGCCTTGTGTGTGTATTTATGTGCGTCTGTATAAGTGTGCGTGCATGAGTATCTGTGTGTGTGTCTCTGTGTGAGTGTGTGTAACTGTGTGTGTCTGGAAAAGTTTCACTAATCACCCTGCTGTTCTTTTTTTCCTGGTGCAGTGAGTTGCCCCCTCCAAAAAAGCCAGTTTTTATATATATTCATTTTCTCGGCAAGTGTTTTTAATCCCCAGTTTGTCAGCAAACCTTCACTTCCTCCACGGATACCTGAGGCCACATCGCAAGAAATCCTCTAATCTGGAACATGGTATTGGCTTGTCCGTCAGGAAGCGGAGAGGAAATGGAAACAGTCCCCCCCGGCAGGGGAGTTGAAAGTATCCTCCCAACACAGGGGCTGGGTGGCTTTTGGGGTGAGGCCCCCAGGCTTGAGGGAGGAGGGTGCCACGTTGTCCTGGGAAAGGGCAGACCGCAGCAGGGGAGGCGACCTGCTTTGCACCAAGGCAGACAGGAGAGAGGCTGACGCTGGCCCTGCAAATGTCCGGGAGCCCCAGGGAGGATGCAGAGTCTGGATCTGATCTGCAAATGAAGAGCAATCGGGAGGGGCCTGGGGCCTTCTGGAGTCTCCTCCTCCAGCCCAGTCCTGTCCCCGCCCCACCCATGGCAGCCGCGCCATCTGCCCATCCGCCAGGCCTGTCTTCTGCGTCTGCACCTCGCCCCAGACGGCTCTCGGTGCAGACGCCCCGCCCTCCTGCCCTTAAGTCCACTGACCGGAGCACTTTACAATCATTAAAAAGGGAACTTTTACATCATAGGTATTTTACCACCACCACCACAACAAAAAATCTGCTTAAGAAAATAGAGTTTGTTTCTTTTAAATGTATAGAATAAGTTGTCAAGAGAGTTGACAAAAATTTGTCAAGTACAGGTCATGCTGACTATACATAAACAGATTGAAAACCTGTTGGTTATGCTCAATATGGTATACGGTTAACCCACAGAAACCTTATCCTTGTGATTCAGTTTAGACCTGCTTTCCCTCTTGGCAGCATATATCACAGAGAGCATTTTTTAGCTCAATATCAGTGCAGTTATAATAAGTAGTTAATTAGAATGATAAATAAGCAAAGCTTTATTCCGTAGTTAAATTACACTGAACGTTGTATTACATTTTCTCATCTTTGATGCTAGGAGATCAGACATGGATAGACCGAGCCTGGCTGAATGATAAAGAAATAGACCAATTTCAAAAGCAAGTGCCGTGCTTGTACCAGGCCCTTTGCAAAGAAAAGGAAAATGATGTTTTGTTTCTCTCTTTGTCCAACATGTACAAGCCTGAAAACGGATGTCATTCCACTGGTCTCTTCAAGCTATGAGGAGTAATGTAAAAAAACTAGTGCTATCCATGGGGGAGAAGAGTTTAGACCACTTTGTAGCTGTGCACACAGCACATAACCACTTCAGCAACGAAGATGACATTCAGCACGAACAGGCAACATTCAACGCAGAAATAACAGCTGTGTGTTTTAGACCCAGGATCTTTTCCTGTAACCATAAAACTCACTTGCAAAATGTGCTTCTCCTCTATGAGCCACACAGATGCAGATACACTATTTTGAAACGTGTTTCTGGCAACATCAAACACAGCTTGACTTGGTTAACCCTTTCTCAGTCAATAAATATGTCAGGGCGTCGGCAGTATTTCAGTGATGTTTGACTTTATGGGACGTAGAACCCAAAATGATGATTATAAAAAACATGCAATTAAAATGCTCCTAAGGCAGATATACAGCCTGCAGAGCGGTCTGTTTTTATAGCACTTAACCAAACTGTGACAGATCCATTACTCACCAGAGCACTTTATGTGGTGCAGTTTCCAGTCCTGGTATCACAGACAGGAAAATGACCCCACCAGCAGCGGCCTCCACGGCCCACAGCCCATGGCCCAGCCTGGCTCTGCTGCTCCCCCACGGGCGTTACTCTGCTTCTTAAAGCACGGGGCAGGATGTCGTCTGAGAGAGCACTGAAGGGGACCCGCTGAACACAGCCGAGGGCACATGTGAGTGACCACGCCCTGTCTGTGGCTCCGGTGGCTCTTTCCCTCGGTGGCTTCTCCCGCTGTCTGCCTTGTGCAGCTCCTTTCATCCCACAGGACTCCGCTCAGATGTCACTTCACTTGGCAGTTCTTCCCTCCCTCAGATGGACCCCTCTTCCCTGTTACTCTGCGTACAGCTCCGCACCCCACGAGGAGACGAGTCTGGCACATTCTCCGCTGCAGCCCCAGCTCGAATGGCTTGCCAGACTGGTTGATCTGGTCAAGTTCATGAATGAATAAGTGAATGAATGTGCAAGCGAATTTAATGATGTGGCGTTTTAAGATCAGATCCAGCCACGGAGATACGTTTCTGTGTGTTGTGACTGCCTTCGCTGCCGATTTGGGGATCACTTTGGGGGTTAAGACCTTCCTTTACCATACGGACTTTGCTTCAGCAGGAAAAGTCCTGGCAGAGACTGGGGATGCCCACTGGCTCCCTGCCGGGGACCACGCCCAGTGCCTGTCTGTCTGTCTACCACCTACCCATTCATCTGTTTATCCATCCATCCATCCATCTATAAGTGTCCATCTACTCTACGTCTGTAGCTATTCTCTATCTGTCTGTATGTGTGTATATATTTATACTTATATCTGTGCCTACATATCTCAGAATATATATCAAACGGGGCTACAGTCAGATGCTCTGTGTGTGTGTGTGTGTGTGTGTGTGTGTGTGGCTGTCACTGTGGGATTCATTTAAATGAATATATCTCACCTGAGTTGGCTGTAGCATCAAAAACATGTATGGACACATAAGCATAATATTTCATATAAAACCTGTGTGGTGCAGCCATTAACGGTGGCCGTGATGATTAAGGGTTTGTGATGGTTGATTTTATTGTCAACCTCCCTGGCCCAAGAGAAGCCCAGACAATCCGCTTCAACACTATTTCTGGGTGTGTCTGTGAGGATGCTTCCAGAAAACATTAGCCTCTGCATCAGGAGCCTGAGTATAGAAGATCTGCCCTCACCCATGTGGCACAATCCCTGAGGGCCCAAATGGAATGGAAAAGTGGAGAACCGCCATATCTTCGGTCTCTCCATGAGCTGGGGATGTCCACGTCCCCTGCCGTGGCACAGCTCTACCCTGGTGCACAGGCCCTCACGCTGCCTTGCCTGGCTTGCAGGTGGCCGGTGGCAGGACTTCCGGGTCCCCATAACGGTGTGAGCCAATGCCCGTGATAAATCTCCTCGTGTATGCGTGTGTGTGTGCGTGTGTAGCAAAGGACAGTCCAGGTCACTGCCTGTGCTGTCAAGGATAAGCCTCTTAAACCCACACAGCCTGACTTTCCTCAAGTGAAAAATAGAGATGACAAAATTACCTTCCCACAAGCTGCGTGGGGATTAAACGGCTCCCACAGGTGACCCCAGAGCAGGGCGGTGGATCGATGAGCGTCTGCATTTGGAGCAGCAGGATCGCCAGTCACGCTAGCCAATGTCAGGCCTCTGAATTCTGTACACTAGTGACTTCTCCTTGTAAATAAGGCGCAGTCTGATGGGAAAAATAAAGATAAACGAACAAATCCATGGTTGTCACAGGAGATTTTTTAAATCACTCTCACCAGGAATCGACAGATACAGTAAACATACAAGTATAGACTTATGCTCTTCAAACACTTAAAGAAAATCAACGTTTTCAGAAAATGAGCTGTGAGTTTCAGTTCTGATTACAATGTAGGAATTATAGAATAATAGCACATGAAAGACCAAAAATATTCATTACACATTTATTACTATCCTATGTGAAATCAAAATCGAAATGCAAATATTACAATAGTGATAGTAAATATCAAAATAGTAATGAATGAGGTAGTTACTTTCTAAATAAAATAAAAAGATAATTTAAACACATGAATTAAATGTAGACATAAAGAAATTTTTATATAGAAGGAGCAAGATGAGTTATCTTTCAGGAAATTTTTTCAAAAATGCTGAGTATTTTTGAAAGAACGCATAACATCAAAAAAATCTAAGATTTAAGTAAACACCCTTAGAACACTGGCCATAACAAGGTCTCATGTTTCATGGTAAACAAGCGTCGGATTGAACTGTTTTTCTTTAATCTACTTGACACCGTGTCTCACTCTTTCAGTGTCCTGGCTGGCAACGGCTAACGAGCTCACCTCTGGGACGCCGCGGCAGAGGTCATGTCCCCAGCACTAATGCGGCACCAGAAGATACAGAAGAAAGTCACAGCCCAGAGTCCAGAAGAAAGGAATTAGCTGTGGGTTTTAGCCAATTATTTCTTCCGCTTCAGTAAAAACAGAATTAATGGAGGTCTCATAAAAAGAAAAAAAAAGCAAGCCAGGTGATATAATTATAAATGATGTTGAAATGTATCATCTCAAATGTTTAAAGCACCTAAACTATCAAAATAAATGCTTAGTACAAACATTAACTACTTTGCTCTTTTAAAATAGCAAAGTAATAATCTTCTTTCTAATAAAACCTCCTCATCCTCATCCTCCTGAAAAATGTTTTGCAAACTTAATCATGCATGCCATTTTTCAAGGTGTTTATAAATGAGAATATCAAGCACAATCCGTGGCATGTAGGGTTTATAAATGGGCTGTCACAGTGAAGTAAGAACAAACAGAGGGCAGGCTCACACAAACCCAGGAAGCAACACCCAGGAATCGAAACTGGACCCACAGCTCTACGAGCGGATGAAGCTCTGGTCCTAGTCGGCGGTGGAGACCTGGTGGGAACGGAGGCGCTGACCACTGGACCCCCTTTCCAATTAGCGCTGCAGGGTGAGGGGTCTCACGCCAAGGTCATCATTCCTGGACCCAGCCCGAGTTAAGGGAAGGAGAGGGCTAGGGTGCTCTCTGAAAACTTTGAGTCTTTGGAGACAATGCAGGTGGTGAAATATTTCCTTTGAGAGGATATTGAGTATTTGCCATGGTCGGCCCAGGCAGGGAAGGAAAACCCAGGTATGTTTGGTCTTGGGAAAAATTGTGTATCCATCCTCACCAAACGTCACTCAGGACCCCATCACTCCCAGACGAAGTTTATAGGGGGTAGCGGCATGCAATAAACACGGCCGCCGGACTTTGCTGGGAAAGGGCCCTTACAGGAAGATTACATCACCTGGTGGAAGGCAGAAAAAACAGCAGGGAATAAAATGCTGCCGTCCCAGGAACTCTGCTGTCTGAACAGGAGGGACCAAGGAAAGGATTTCGCAACTTAGTGTCTTCATTAGTACAGACTCCGCCCTCGCTCCAAGAGAGATACCAAGACAGTTGATGCTGAAAGTGAAAATACAGTAAAACCTATGTTACAAACAAACGCACACACAGGCACACACACTACAAGAAATGAAAGAGAAAGAGAGAGGAGAAATCGCATTTTAATACCTCAACCTAAGAAAGCCCCTTCTTAGCTCGCTAACACTCAAGGCAAAGACGACCATGTGGATTTCACCGTCTGTCCCACAGCTGCCTGTGCAATCCCTGCTCCTTCCGATCCCGGCAAAGACAGTCGTCACCTGGACCACCTTTAACAGCAGAAGAGCCCCAGGGACAGACCCAACCATTCCCTGATGGTTTTTCCTCTCCCCATATCCGTCCCCACCAGAACTGCAGGCAAATGTCGTGTGGTGTAAGGACTAGAGAAGACAGAGAAATCGAAAAGAAAAGAAAGACCGGGGCATCTCTCTATTCCATTATGAGAGAGAGACAGTTCCCAAGAGCGACTTGTGAGAATATGATGAATGGTGTCCTCAGTGTCAATTGCCTGATAAAATAAAAAGATGTCCCACACACGTCTGGTACTTGGAGAACTGTGTTAGTCAGACATCTAGCGGGAAACAGATGGCTCATCTGAGCTAGTGTCTTTGCTAACATTCTCCTTGTCCCTTTAAATTACGATACAGTCATGTGTCGCTTAATGGCAAAGATGTGCTCTGATAAATGTGACATCAGGCCATCACTGTGGACGTGGCGGAGTGTGCTTGCACAGAGCTGGATGCGGTGGCCCACTGCACACCGAGGCAGCATGGCACAGCCTGTTGCTCTGAGGCTGCACCTGCACAGCCTGCCACTGTACTGAACACTGCAGGCGGTGGTAACACGGTGGTGAGTACTTGTGTATCTAAACATAGGAAAGGCACAGTAAAAAATACGGTACAAAAGATAAAAAATTACACATGTATAGGGCACTTACGTGAATGGGGCTTGCAGGATAGGAAACTGCTCTGGGTGAGTCAGTGAGTGGTGGGTGAACGTGAAGTCCTGGCACATTACTGGATATTACTTTAGAGTTTACAAACACTGTATGCTTAGGTTACGCTAAATTTACAAAAAGTATAAAGTAACTGTGCTGCACTGTTATGACAGCTATGATGTCACGAGGCTGGAAGACTTTCTCAGTTCCGTTAAAAACTTATGGACCACCATTCTATAGGCGGTCCTCATTGACCAAAAGGTCATCATGAAGCCACAGGCTAGTATAGTGCCCTAGGTCTGATACTGTGGCTGGGGCTGTCCCTCCGCACCTGTAGCCATGCAGGGATGAGGGAGGCAGTGGTTCTTGGAGCTCGGGAGCAGAGTCACACAGAAATGGCCATCTTGGGAGACGACGTGTCCCTAGGTTGAGGGATGCGGTCAGCACAAGCTGGCCCCACAGGAATGCCAGGAGATCAAACCCTTACCTCTTACGCTCCTCCTGCCCTCTGACCTCCTGCTGGGGCTCCTCCCTGGCTGTACCCAACAGGAAGTCTGGGGACAAGGGGCCCCTTCATGTGGTCCTCAGGAGACCACTTCCTGGAACAGGGAAACGGACAAGCAGAGTAGCAGGTCTGGTGGGGAAGGTAAAAGATACTCGGCCTACCTCAGTCTCTACCAAGCACCAACAGTGTTGCAGAAAAGATAATTTATCCTTTAAAGGTAATTCTTCTGGGAACCAAAGTAAAAGAACTCCAAGGTAATGACTTTTAGTGGTGTTTAATATAGTGAACAAACAAAAATTGTCTTGAAAAAATAAATGGTTAGCATATCTTCCAAATCATTCCTTATGGTATTAATTGTCCTAACGGGGTTTTGATAGAAATTGCATAGCTGATAATTTGCCACTGAGGTTTAGAGCAAGAAATTAAAGTTTAAGTATTCTATGCTGTTAACTGAAGAAATGCTCCTACACAACAAATACCACGGTTTCAGGTGGCCAATGTAGTGGTTCATTGTGAGAAATGAAGTGTATTTGCTTTGCTGGGCGGCTACTTCGTTAGACCTCCAGGTTTATTTAATAGCAAATAAAAATAAAAGATGCTCAATTAAATTTGAATTTCCAAATAAACAATGAATTTCTTTAGTATATCTCAAATGTTCCATGGGACATACTTACACTAAAATATTCTCTGTTCCTATGAAATCCAAATTTAACTGGGCATTCCGTTTTTAAGTCTAGTAATCCTGCATCTCGCTGCTGTATGCAGTTGGTTTACAAGGCCACCATTTGCAAGGCCAGAAGTTTTTGTCAAAAGGCATCCCTTCAAGCTTTTTTTAAAATATGAAATCGATTCATTGCTCAAAGCTCTCCGACATGGCCTAGGATAATTTCTAGGTTGAGTTTAACAAATCCTCCTCTCGACTGTAGCAGAATTTTGGTGTGGGACCAGTTAAGTTGTTCATTCACACATTCATTCAGCAAATATCCATGAATGTGTCTTTGCTCTGGGAATTATTACCCATGTGGAGGATACTGCGATACACGTGACAGGCAGCGTATCTTCCTCATCTGTTGTCGTGGAGCTTAGAGTCTGGTGGGGAAGGCAGGTAAAACACAAGAGAATAAAGGACGTGATTTGAGGCGGTGACCACATTCTGTGATGCAGAACAGAGCAAGGGAGGAGCTGGCAGGTGACGGCGGCGGTATCTAGGGTAGGAAGCGCTCAGCCCATTGCAACAGAAACCCATCCAAAGAGTCGATCCTGCAGGGATCTCTCAGAAGCGCCTTCTAAACGGAAGAAGGAGCACATGCGAAGTCCCTGAGGTTGTAACAGGCATGGAGAGTATGTTCAAAAAGGGTCAGAAGCCCATCTAGCTGGAGCTGGTGGAGGGAGGAGAAAATGGCACGGGAGGGGCCAGGGAGGCAGTGGGAACCCGGACCGCTCAAGCCTTCGAGCCAGGGTTGGGGCATTGGGAAGGCGAGACGTGGTCTGGCAGCTCAGGAACCAGGTGTCCTCATTTTTGTGTGATTTTGTTTTACAGCTGGATTCCGGAAGCTGTAGAACGGATGCAGCCGCCGCCGCCAGAGAGTGATCGTGCAACTGCAGACGGAGTCCCGGCAGACGTCCGTGAGGCTGGCCGCGGGCGTGGGCAGACGAGGAGGGATCAGCAGCGAAACGCGCCTGAGATGCAGTGTCAGGTCGAGTCGGCGGCACGGGAAGGGGATGAGATGCGGAGACGGAGAGCAGTTGAGAGGGACGAGAGCTTTGGCTCGAGCGGCTGGATAAACGGCGCCGCTGTTTGCCAAGCTGAGGCAGGCCGGGGAGGACTGAGTCTTAGGGGTGGTGAGAGGAAGAGTTTTATATTGAAAATACTAAGTTTTGGATGTCATAGTCCTCTAGAAAAACGCTGAGAGTTGGAGCGTCTGGAGCTAAGAGAGATGTGAAGGCTGCTGATGTCCACGTGAGAGTCATTTGCATGTCGCCAGCGTGTACGGGTTTGGTCGTACAGGAAGCAGAGTCTGAGACGGCCAGGAGCGTGCAGGAGGCTTGGTGGAGCCGGCAGAGGGATCAGTCCCCGCTAGGGAGCGGGAGCGGGCAGAGGGGGAGGTTGAGCTGTGATTCCGTCTCAGCAAAGCCTCACTTTCCTGCAGGGAGCTCAGAGATGGGCCCCCACAGTGCCGTCCTGAGAAGGCCTGGCCTGGACACCTCTACGGCGTCAGTCATGGAACATGGGTTTCTCAGCGGGGGTGCGTGACCTTGGGTGCGAAGTTCTCCTGGGCTGGGGTGATCAGTGTGCCAGCGTCACCATCAGGCCTCCTCTTGCAAATGCTTCCAGCTGTCCTGCCCCTTTTCTCACCATCAAAACTGCACAAAACGCCAACCCCTTAAGCTGTGTTTTCTCCTCTCCCTACACCTGCACCTGGGCAGTAAAACTTGGCTGAGAGATCCCAAAACTGACTGCTTAACTTCACAATCACAAACCTTGAATGTGTCCCCAAGGTGGCCCCGAGTCTTTGCTGAGCTTCTCCCCTGGGCTCTATTCCTTGTTCTTTGAGCCATTTCTTGTACCTCCCTCTCGCCTACGGCCCGTTCCACCCGCCACGTGCACCTCCCCTGCCCTCTCACCTGACAACTTAGCCAACATTTCACTAAAGCGTGGATATTCCTGGCCACAAACCCAGCTATGCCCCCAGCACACTGGTCCACCGGCACCTGCTGCATCTGCCCCTCCTGCTGCAAGGCTGGTCCCTTCGTGTGTCAGCAGACCCGTTCCACCTTGACTTCCTGAAGCCATTGCTCCTCCAGTTATAGACCCACTCTTTTCTGCATCTTCAACCCTCCCTCTAATTATTCCTGTCATCACACAATATACAGACAGTCCCGGACTTAGGATGGCTCAACTTATAATTTTTTGACATTACGACGATGCGAAAGTGATACACATTCAGTAGAAACCACACAGGTAGTACCCATAGGAGCACTCTGTTTCGCACTTTCAGTACAGTATTCAATAAATTACCCAAGATATTCAACACTTAGTGATAGATCAGGCTTTGGATTGGATGATTTTGCCCAACTCCAGGCTAATGTAAGTGATCTGAGCACGTTCAAGGCAGGCTAGGCTAAGCTACGATGTTCACAAGGTTAGATGTATTAAGTGCATTTTCAAAATAGTTTTTTCAACTTACGATGGGTTTATCAGGACATAACCATGTGTAAGTTGAGGAATATCTATATGATTTGCTTCCCTTCCATCGTAAAAAGAACTCCCTTGACCCTGTGTCTGTTTTGAACCATTCTGCCACATCTGTGCTTGCATTCATGCCTAAACTTTCTAAAAAGAGTTGAGGTGCCTATCAAAGGTGTCTGCTCCCCGTCCCCACTTAATTAGATTGAGCCCTTTCCTTCTGCATCCTGTCTGGCTTCCCCTTGTCCCACTCCACCAAAACCGCAATTTCCAAGAACAGTTCTCTTTTGACAAACCCGTAGACACCCTCATCACTTGTGCCTTTCAGCACCATTGGAAGTGGCTGGTCATCGGTCATTGCTGAAATTCTCTCCTCTCTGGACCTCGGTAAGGACAATCCCAGGTCCTGCTGGCCAGTGGCCGCCACTCCCGGGTCTCCATGCCTGGGTCTCCCCTTCTGCCCCACCCCTTGCATTCTCCTGACGTTGTCCTGCGCACGGCCTTGCTCTGCATTTTATTGATTATTCTTGTGTATTTAAATACTCTCCATCAGTAGATGACTTTTTTAAATTTAAAAACAACTTTATTGAAGTATAATTTACATACCATGCAATTAATCCATTTTAAGTGTACAATTAAATGATTATTAGTAAATTTACCAAGTTGTACAGCTATTTACACAAATCAGTTTTAGAACATTTCCTTCCCCCTATTGAGACCCCTTTTTCCCATCCCCAACTACAGGGACCCACTAATCTGCTCCCTGTTTCTATAGATTTGCCTTTTCTGGACATTTCATGTGAGTGGAATTACGTAACATGGGAATTTTGTCTCTAATTTCTTTACTCAGCATTTTTTTTTTTTTGGTCACATTTTGTAACTTGCCTCTCCCTAGGATGGGTTAGTGGTAGACGACTTTTGATTGTAACTGTCCACCCTGGCCTGTCCCTCTAACTCCAGGTGCCTTCTGGGCCTGTCCACTGGGTTGTGCCACCATCTCATCTCAGTCTGTCACCGACTGAAGTCATCGTGCATTGTCATCATTTCCTCCCGAACTTCCACGTTTCCGTAAGTCGTGTAACGACTTGCAGACCCCTGCTTGTTTCTGGCTTCTCTTTTCCTCCCGTTCCCCCTGTTCGCTGGTCACCCCACTCACCAGGTCTCCTCTCAAATCGTGTTTTAAATGTTCCCGCTTCTGCACGGCTCCATTGCTCCTGCCACACTCGCTTCCCGCTTGGCCCACTGCCAACTCCTACCACGGGGTTCTCTTTGTTCTCCGGCTTCCTTAAGACTGTTCTCCACACAGCAGACAATCTGCTTGAAACATAAATTAGGTCATGTCACTCGTCTGCTTAAAACTTTTCAAAGGGTTCACATGGTGCTTAGAATAAAATCGAAACTCCCTGTAGGAAACCGGATGATTTGATCTCTCCACACCTCCTCCAATTCATTGCACTGTCTTCCTCACCCGGTTGTCTCAAGTCACACTGTTTTTTTCCTCAGTTCCAAGCTGTCACCGAGATCTTTTCTGATTCAGGATACACGATTTCCTTTACCTAAAGAGCGGCCCCTCCTGCCCCATCCTTTGAGTGCTGTCTTCCTGCCGTGGCCCAGGTCCCAGCTTGGACGTGATTCCTCACCGAGGCCCTCCCAGCCCCTCTCTCTAGCCTGTGCTCCTTCTTGCACTCGGGTTCCTGTTCCTACTTCCCGCGGGCCGCGGCGTGTTCTCGCCGCCTCCTTCCTCTGCCTCTCGGGCTGGCGGCCCCTCTGATAGGCCACCCTGCGCTCTCTGCCGTGGATGGGTAACGTCGGGATGTCAGAGGGACACGACGCAGGATAGGACATCAGAGAAGGAGAAGCAGTTGTTTGCATTGTGTTTTGCCTCAATTTACAGAAAGACATTCAGAAGTCAGAGCACAGCGTTCGGAAAAACAAAGAGGGAAGCACGAAGGTGACATCCCGTTAATACGTCTGTGCTGCTCTTTGTACTCACACGTAAGCAAGAGTGTCCATCCAAAGCAGACGCATGGCTCAGGCAGAAGTAACCCGGATAAAACTAAAAAAGATTCTAAGAATTTTTAAAAATCTATTGCAAGACATTCTTGAAGGATTGCCTATAGTACATTATGATTTAAACTTCAGTGTGGAGCAGGGGAATTATAAAATGATAATTCTTTCAGGTATTTATCATCATGAAGTTACATATGTATACACACACAAATATGTGCATGTGTATGTATATAAGCATGTATACACATGCACACATGCATATACACACACGTCCACAAACAACACAACGTCATATGGCCACATTACAGTGCTTTTATGGAATGATAATTTCTGTAAATAGTCTGTAGGCTGTTAAGAAACACATCTGCCTCTATTTATTCACTGAACCCATAATTCCTAAGTACCTACTGGGAAACTTGGTGCCTAAGCAACCAGGCACTCTTGTCTCCACTGGGGATATATCAGTCAATAAAAACGATAATATGCAGAAAGCCAGTTATTAACAGCTGCTGGGGAGCAAGACGGTAACGAGAGACAAGGTGAAGGCGGAGCTGTGCTTTGTGTGGACGGTCAGGGAAGGCCTTGGGCAGGAGCAACGTTCTACCAGGGAAGGAGCCGGGCAGAGCTACGGGGCACCAGGTACCAACAGGAGTAGGTGTGCGAGCTAAGTGGAGTGCCTCAGGAATGGAAACACAAACACGGCAGGTACTCCCGTGTGAGTGGGAGCTGAGCTGCGGCCGTACCTGGCCATACAAAGTTTTGTGACGGACACTGGCGACTCAGGAGGGGGAGGGCAGGAGAGAAGAGACGGATCAAACCTTACCTGTCGGGTACAATGTACACTATTTGGGTGATGGATACTCTAAACGCTCTGACTTCACCATTGTGCAATTCACCCAGGTAACAAAAAAACTACTTGTACTCCCTAAATCTATTGAAATAAAATTTTAAATAAATAGCCTCTAGGCAGGGGGGTATGCTGGGCAGAGAAGGGGGCCCTCGTGCCTGAAGGAGAGTGAGCCAGAGGCGACAGGTTGTGGAGGTGCTGGCAGCAGGGCCGGATCACCCGGGGACCTCATTGGCCGTCCTCAGACTTTGGTTCTCCCTGAGTGAGATGAAGAGCTGCGGGAGGGGACTCGAGAAGAGTAGCGTGATCTGACCACGTTGTAAGGTGAGCGCTCCGACTACTGTGCAGAGACCCTGTGGCCTGCAGGCGCAGCTACCTGGAGACCAAGCAAAGGCAGCTGGGGCGGCGACCGCTCGTCACACCCAGGTGCGCTCTGACCATGGAGACAGCGGGACGTGCTGGAGGACTGGAGGTGGGGCAAGAGGAAAGGAGGGGACCGGCCCGACACTTTCATCAGGACCACCGGGAGAGCGGCGTGTGCACGTGCAGAGCCGGCTGGGATCAGCCGCCGGAGACTCTGATTCTCTCTTCACTCCCTGTACTGCCAGGACGTCATCACCAACTCAGCGCTGGGGACGCGCGGGACACGCTTACTGTGTTTGCGCCAAGAGCGGCTGCCGGGCAGGCTGGATCCTCAGCGGTCTGTGAGCCCCGTGTGTCGCTGGTCACCGGCACTGCGCCGTGTCCCAGCCGTAGTCACCGCACCCAAGTCCTCCTTGTCCCCACTTTGTTGACTCTTAACTAAAAATGTCTCTTTACAATTATTAATATTCTTGATTTCTCCAGCCTTGAGAAACCCCCAGGAGCAAACCTTACAGGGAGTTCAGCAGAACGTTCCTTCCTTGTACCCTTTAGAAACCCCGTGCGCTTCTGGGGTTACGTGGGAAGCCTTATTTCTCTGGCCTAGCCGCCTGATCCGGCTGAAAGAGTCAGGTCTGGAGCTTCTGTTATCCATAACTTTGGCCATTTTCCAGCTTACTATCACCCTTGAGAGTAATATGTTTTCCCATCTACATTTTAAGCCAAGCCATTGGCAGATATTTTGTGATTTTTCCTTCCCTTTGTAAAAGCATTCTTAAATAGCTCTAGCTTCATAAGGGTCACGTTTTCCATCATCCCAAACAGAACTGTGACACTGTCCTAGTGGTTTAAGAGAATGATCCTTGTTAGCAAGGTTGTGAATTGTGGCGTGTTTCTGGGGACCAGCGTCATCAGTGGCAGCAGAGGTGAGGATGGGGCACGGGGTTAGAGAAACGTATTTCATCGGGCACGAGACGTTCCAGCCGCGTCCAATACAGCAGTTTCGATGTGAACACAGGCTATCGATTCAAAGCTGCCACCTGCTATTTACCACGTCAAGCAGGAGCTTAATATATCAGATGTTATTTGCTATTTAGTCTCAGGTGGTGGCCCAGGATCAATACCCTTAAATCAAGAATCTCTATACTAAGCAGGCGCAGAGGCGTGTGCTATAATTCTGGTCCTCTCCTGTCGTTAGCAGGTGGAATCAGGCACAGGGCTCCAGCTTTCCAGGCCACGTGGCCCTGAATGCTTCCTTTGCATTGTTTTCTACAATTACATTCTTTCTGGGTTATACACAGTTTGGAACAGGCTTACCCCAAAGCATATTGTTTAAAATACTTGGACTATTTGAAAAAATTAAATATTAAAACATGACCTAATGGCACTTGCTTTGAGAATCATATGTTGAAATTAATTAATCAATATGAACTGCGGGTAGTGCAAGACCAACAACAAGGAAAATAGTATCAAAACTCAGAAATCGACAAGTACAAGGGGAAATTAACGTAGACTAGGATGGTGGGAACACAAAACATACCTCCAGCAAAAGAGCTATGGTGCAGTCCTCACTAACTAGTTTTAGGACACATACCAGTGTATCAAAGTTTAAAATTTTTCTTGGCATGACCCTCTGAGAGAAATTTGTAGGGAATACTCAATGGATGTCTGAGCAGTGTGAAGACTCTAGCAGCGAACAGTTTCATGTAAAATTCAAGGCGTGTTCCTGTAGAATTGTTTCTTGTTTATCTCCGTAAGGAAAGCCAAGTTCAGGGTTGTGGTGGCTCTGATGAAGACAGCTCTGCTGGGAAGCGGGTGGATGGTTTGTTCACGTGGCTTTGCCCATGGGGGTACCCCCTGCACCTTCAATTTTACTTGAAGTTTTATGGGAAATATTAAGTAACACATTAAATATTAGGAAATATTATCATATATTAAATTAGACCAAATGTGTTACGAGACAGAGTGCAAAACATATACTAGCTTCCTGATAGGACCCTGTGGAAGGTGCTGTTGAAGCATTTGCATACAGGTGACAAACGGCAGGTGTTCTAGTAAAAGCCCAAATACCCTACTCATGTGGGGCATTTGTCCTGTCAGGAGGCTCTTTCTACTCATTAAGATCTTTTGGTAACATTTTGGTAAAAATCCAAAGGGAATTTAAAAATCCTTGGAGCCATACTGCTGTCACACAACCTGGCTCACACACAGGTGCAGTCTGAATTTGAGGGTTATGAATAATCACAAAAGCTAGTATTTCTGCGGCCCACCACCGGGACCTGTTTTAATCCATTGGCTACATGCATCCTCCAGGCATTTTCAGGCCAGTCGCTTCCATCTTTAACGACGGCGAAATGGAGGCAAGAAGACGTCGGAACCTCTGAGGCTGCGTGTCCTGTGAGTGGTAGGCTGGCTTCAAATTCAGGGTCTGCGTTCTCTGTCTGTCCACAAACTTTCAGAAACTAAATTTGTACTTAACTTTTCAAATTTCGATGAAACAATGCAAATCACCATTCAGGGCAGTGTGTGTTTTTCTCATGTAAGATATTTGATTAGGAAACCCTGTCTCTATTTTAACAGTGAAAAAATTGTCAGGGGAATTTCAGAGCAAACCAACAGAATTTAAAATCCCTTGGATTTGTATTGCCAGCTTGAGTGTAGGTTGTAATTTAAGGAATCCAATTGGGGTTTTGTTTTTCTATAACAAAGATAAATTAGACTTGAACGCCTATGACACTGCTGTATGGAGAAACCTAATTCAAGTGAAGGATTTAGCAAGAAAACTACTGAGCCTCCAGGGTGGCTGGGATTTCAGTGACTCAATAGATAGCTATTATTATTTTTGTCACCGTAAATGTGATTTCACAGAAATGAAAACAGCAATGCATAAACAAACAATCACTGTAACTTCTGAAGCACCTCCTACGGATCAGGTAGCAGGTAGAGGGTGCCTGTCATATGAGTATGATTTCACGTGAACCCCACAACACCCGATAGGACAGCCAAACACTCCCCCTCTCTACTCTGGCTTCAGCACCGAGGCACTTAACCATTAGGACACTTTGCTCCCTAGATAAAAAGAGGAACAAAACCTAATTTCAGATAAAATGTGGGTACCTGCAAATTAAGGATGTTTGGAGTGTGCTCACCAACTTGGCCAAACATTCATTTTGCAAGAATCAGCAAAGATTTATTGAGCAACTCTTGTGTTCAGTGGGTACTACAAACCGCAGTTCTGTGGAAGCAAAGAAGACGCGGTCCTCACTGAGTCAGCACCGTGTAGGAAACCATAAATGGGAGGAGTGGTTCCTTCCCACCGAGCCGTGCAGCAAGTTTTCATTCACAGGGGGTACACCAAAGCAACTGAAACTTCAGACTGAGACTGGCAGGGAAGGGGAAGAGTGTGGTCAGAAGGGAGGGAATAGAAATAGGGGACAATTACTTAGGTAATAACATTTTGGATAGAATAGAAACACCTCTCTAAGTCACCTAAAATAGAAGTATTTTTAATGCTACTGGTCTCCTTCATTAAATAACTTGCTGAGTGAAAACTTGAGATGATGAGACACCCTCGTATTCCGTTGCATTCAAAGTGAAAATCTAAAAGGATTGCGGAGAAGATAAATGGAATAAAAGAACTGAACACAGATTTGGATACCACAAAGGTTAAGTATGGTGAATTAGTGGCTGTGGCATTTAAAATGCATCTCCCCATGGGACAGGGGCAAAATGAAGGGGACTTTGGAACCACGTGTCTAACCCTATTTTGCACAGTCCTGAATAAATACCATTAAGTGACCATCACCCTTTGCTATAAAAACTGGTGTTTATTCACTCTGCTACAGAAATGCTTTCACAGACTGTGTTTCTCACCAGGGTTTTTAAATATTTACATCAGCTGATTAATGATTTATAGTTGGCATTCACGACCTCAGCCTCATGAATAATCGAGATGTTCATTTAAGGTTTGCAACTGTTCTGTAGAATGACAAAGGGCACCCGTCTAAATTTCCCCGGCATTTCAACAGTGAGAGTCTGCAGTGAAATCCGACTTTCTTCTGGTTTTACAGAGGTTGAAAATAAAGATTATAAGCAAATAGGAAGAATAATAATTGTATGAGCCAGACGCTCCTCTACGGAGAAAAGGAACAGTAACCGGCACATGGGGAAACCACATTCCTCCTGTCAACACTCAGAAGTGGATTCTATTAGCTGCATTTTTAGAGGAAGGAAAGGGGCTCAGGAATCTGATTAAATTCCACATCGCCCCTCTATCCTATTAAGTTACTTAGGAGTAGTTAAAATTATAAAAGTATAATGTATATGGGTACAAATGTGTATATAAGCACACACTCTGCAAATACATTATATACACACAATATATATTTCCAGTCGCTATCAGTTATTAAATGGATAATAATCATGATGGTGTTTTAAAGAAAAGCAAATTGATTAAAGAAACAATGAGAACTATTCCAGGTATCAGTGTGTCTGCCATCTTGTTAGTCTAACTGGTCGCACCAAAATATTCATTTTTAAACTCACTTTTATCAGGGGACTGAATGTTAGTTATTGGCACTTTAATGTCAAAAGAATTATTCTATTTAAAAAAAAAAAAACTGTCCAGCCTAGCTGTTTTAGAATGTCTATACCTACTTTTAAAAAAGGAAGAATAGATAATATAACTTTTCATTAATTTATTCTTCTTTCCCCTAGCCGTTCAATGTGGGAGTTCACTTAGGAGAGTCCCCTCCATAGCTCATTGGCCACAAGTGACATCACGAAAAGACAATATTTTGTATCTGATTCTCTATATTCACATGGGAATTTCCCCTTTTCTATTCTCGGTGACCATGTCCTGTCAACCACATCATCTTTTCCGCCTGATTCCTGGGTCCTCTACTGGACCGTCGCATTCTCAGCTTTATCCTGTATCTTTTAATTTACAAATTTTTTTCTAAGCCTTGTCAAGGTAACAACAGAAAAGGTTTTCATGGAACTATGATTTGTGGGGGTAAATTCAGAACTCTTGTGATTCCAAAAGAGTGGTATTTCAAGCACGATGACAAGACACCGGCAGGGGCTGCTCTCTGGTGACGCTCACGTCACACCCTCTGAGCTGGACTCCACATTCCCTATTCGGAAAATACTGGATGATTCTGTCCGTGATGCTCTAGAAGTGCATGTTGGGTTGGAGTCTCTGGGGTTCTAGCAGACGGCAAGCCCCTCATGCTCCAACATACACACAGTTTCTCATCGGCCTATCAGACAGACGTTTCTTGCTCCTGTCTGTCCGGGCCGTGCAAAAGCCTCTCTTGGCTTCAGACTTCAGGTTTGCTATTCATTACACGTTTTCCTTGCCTGTGCAATCTATTGCTGGTCTTCAGATAGAGTGTCTCCCGTTTTATTGTCTTCAGCTCCTCCGGCAGAACATCTGCTTCCGAGAACCCTCAATGCTGTCTGCAGATGAGAGGTGGGTATCGGTCAGGTGCGACCACATAAATAGAAATACAGAGAGTTAATCTAGGGGCATGTGTGCACAGCAGTGGAAGAGCCAGGAAGCTACAGAGGAAAGGTGAGGTAACGGAGATGACTAAATACAGCACTTCTCGAGGCTGAAGGGTGGGAGTTGATAAGCTCCCAGGGCCAGGGGCTGAGGTCAGGGTGCAGAAGAGGAGCCACAGCAGAAGGGCATGAGTCAGAGGGAACGTGAGATGACAGAGACGCCGCCCATGGTAGACAACGAGGGGGCAGAAGTACCTTGTCGTCTCCCTCCTCCCCGCTTCAGTAACCCTCCAGTCCCTTGTCCACGCCCGGGGGGATCGGCAGACGCGGAGCCCGGGGCATGCAGCTGCAGACTGGAGAACCCCAGTGCAGATCCGAGCAGCGGAGGGGAGGGCTGGACCTGCTGGCAAAGAGTCAAAGCCCAGCCATGTGCCACTGCCACCGCCACCACCCTCCAGGGGACTGGGACACTCCAGCCCACTTGCCAGGGCCGGGTCTGGGAGGAGATTGGGCTCCACTGTCTTGGCAAGTAAATAAAGATAACAAGTTAGAATTTATGATTTGTCCTATAAAATGCAACATGATGTGAAGGATATTTGTATATGTTCTTTAAACCTGCATAAATACATTTAATATGAGGAGATAACTAATTGTCACACTAAGTAACATGTTTTAAAATGAAAGGTTTTCAGAGTAGATTTTAAAGAGTAACTCCGACTGAAATGAGCAGAACCATACGTTAGTCTGAGCAGGGTTTAAAAGTGGGTATAGAACGTGAGGACTGTTACAAGGTGCAAACCTGCGGGAGGCAGGAATTAGCAAATTGCCACATCCTTAAACTTAATCACTCCAAATTTGCATCATACTTTTAAGGCCAAGGTGTTCTGCATCACCTCCATGGAAAAGGAAAGTGGCCACAAAATTGCTGAGGAACATGAGCATGAGCACCTACTTTTTACAAAGGGATCAGTTACTACAGTGGGCATGTGGGACACACAATTTAGTCCTGCAGACTTGAATCACGGACGGTGGAGATGATCTGTGACAGGAGGCAGTCACCGCTCATTGCCCACCTGCAGCCCTCCTGCCCCACCCCCGCCTTATCCTTTGCTGAGAGCGCGCCAGCTTTTCCATTCTACATATGGAGTGGCACTATGCTCACGGAATACGGGCCCCTTGTTCACACTCTGGGCTCAGTAGTCAGGGTATCAGTCACGGTCCCGGGCAGGAGACAGCATCCACGCAGAAGGTCACCTACCACAGGAGCCGGTGCTGTGCACCGGCGTTGGACATGCCGGCGGAGCCGCGGTCAGGAGGCTCCCGGACGGTCCCCATGGCACAGGCTCAAGCCGTGCAGAGTCCTGGGAGCTGCCAGTGCTGTTTCGACCATTCCCACCTCCCCGCTCACAGAGCCTCCGTCCCAACACTGACATGTGAAGCCCTGTCGCTGAATGTGCCCGTGTCTCTCCACTGGCAAGCACAGCATCAGAAAGATGGCTCCCACCTGAGTTCTGCGTGTGACACTTTGTGCGAGTTGTCTCGCTGACAGTTTGTCACCCAGGACTCTGGCTGCGGGAGTGTTAGGAAGGTCGCTTGCAGATGGATGTCCAGCCCTACGATACATGGAGAGGTGGACCAAGGGTGGGAATGCTGGCTGGGTGTTATTTGACAAAAATTCGCACATTGGACTTTTTTTATTAATATTAATATTATTTTTGATCGAAGCATTGTAATTGTATACATGTAGAGAGTGCAATGTGGTGTTTTGACAGACGCAGATAATGTGGAACGATTGAATCAAGCTAATTGACGTATCTATCCCTCACTTACCTTTTGACTTTGAAATGTAAGGGGGAGGCTGCTGTCAGACTTCCGGGAAAAGCCTAATACCCTGATAAAATATATGTTTGAGAAGAAACTCTCCTATCTCTTTTGGGGAAGGATATGATGTCTGGAATGAGGGTTTCCTCTTGTAATCCTAAGGGTTCCATATCCAGGGTAAAAGCCAGTAGGCTAAATAACAGTAGGATGGCAATTAGCTGGGCCCTCGGCAACACGTATGTGTCACTGAGCTGACCCATCCCGAGGCAGCTTACCCCCAAACGTCAGGTGCCTGAGATATCGAATTTCCCTCACTGTCGGCTGGGTGTTCTTTAATGTGCAGCCAACAAAAGCCTTTTTCCCCGTAAGGTCTATATTTCACTGGAACAGCTTGTAAAACAATGCTATGAAACTCACAATAAACAAGCAATAACAAATTTAGAAACCATAGCTGACGTCACAAAGAAATGCTTTAAGGCTTTTTCCTGAAATTATTCTATGCAACCCAGTCTTCGTTCAAAATATGCAAGAAATTCCTTGGACACAGCACTGGCCTTCCACGTTCCAGACATTTCTGTTTTTGACTTTGCAACCTTAAAAATAATTTGGAGTCTTGTATTTCAGAACCATTCTTCCAAAACTAATATATGTATATGACAAGAGCTCTGCCCTATTTCAAACATTTAATATCAGTTTATGTTACTCCTTCTGATTAAGAAATGCTCATGCCGTACGTTAATATCATTTGCATGCCAAATTTCCCGGCAGAAAAATTGGTCCTGTTGAGCACATCTGTATCACCATCTGCTGTAATCGCCACTGTGAAAAACACGAAATCCACCACAGCTCGCCAGCGTTTCTCTTGGGATGAGGGAGGTTTAGACTGACGTGTCTATCTTCCTGTCTGTCTGTCCACCCAAAAGACATTTTCTACTATTGCAATGCTTACCACGTGCCATTTCATATTTAAAAATAAATGCGAGGAGAACACAAATTTAGAAACACCCATTATTCGCAAAGGGCTTTTTGTTCGCCTACTATGAATTCTTCACTGTGCCGGGTGTTAGGGCTGGGGGTGGACATGGCCTCTCTCAGGAAAACCCACCCCGCCGGGAGAGGCCAGCGCCCGCACAGGAGAGCTTGCTTTGCAGTCCCTCTTCTCTAAGCATGACACAGCAGTGGGCCATAGAATAGCGTTGGGTGTTTACTGATGTTAATACTACGTGACATGGTTCTGTTCTTGCAGGTAGAACGTAGACTCCTAGGTTGGTTAGTTCACTTCCACAAAGCAACAGCAATTGTACTCCTCATCTTCTATGGCTGAAACATCCATATGCAGTATTCCCTATTTTAAATGGATTTTAATGGCTCAAATTTTGTAAGAGCTCATTGTTTTTGTTTTTTAAATTATTGTTATTGAGATAAAATATATGTGTAATCTATCGTCTTTATCATTTTAAGTGTACATTTCAGTGGCAATAAATATATTTATATTCTTTTTTTTCCCCTTCATCCTCCACCACCTTTCAAGACTCTGGTTACCATGAATCTACTCTCTATCTTCATGAGATCCACTTTTTTTAGTTCCCACACATGAGTGAGAACATGTGATATTTGTCTTTCTGTGCTTGGCTTGTTTCACTTAATGTAATGGCCTCCAGTTCCATCCATGTTGCTGCAAATGGAAGGATTTTATTCTTTTTCATGGCTGAATAATATTCCATTGTGTCTATACAACACATTTGCTTTATCCATTCACCCATTGATGGGCAATTAGGTTGATTCCGTATCTTGGCTGTTGTGAATAGTGCTACAATAAACATGGGAGTGCAGTTATCTCTTTGATATAGTGATTTCCATTTTTTTGGTTATATGCCCAGTAGTGGAATTGCTGGATCATATGGTAGTTCTATTTTTAGTTTTTTAAAGGAACCTCCGTACTGTTCTCTATGGTGACTGTACTAATTTAAATTCCCACCAACAGTGCATGAGGGTTCCTCTTTCTCCATATTAAAAAAAAAAAAATCCTAAAGTTTATATGGAACCACAAAAGATACCAAATCGCCAACACAATCTTAAGCAAAAAGAAGAAAGCTGGAGGTATCACACTATCTGATTTCAAAATTTACTTCAAAGCTATAACAGTCAAAACAGCATAGTCATAAAAACAGACACATAGACCAATGGAATAGAACAGAATAACC